>JAUIMM010000045.1:17932500-18161326 GCA_031769625.1 Taudactylus pleione | reverse complement strand
AATACACCATTATACATTTATTTTTTTAGGGCATTGCACCAGTTTTTAGTTTATTTGAACAAAAAGGGGTACATTTACCAAGCACTGATCACCTTTTTTTCTGCAAAAATTCTAAGGGCTTAATAATGCTCCATATGTATCAATAGGCATTCCGTGGACAAATCAGAGATTTCCTAATAACGCTGCTGTAATGTAGCCAGCTTCTGGTGGCGAAGTGAGACTTCAACTTCTAAAACCATTACAAGCTATACTTTTCAGTAAAAGCCTAAAACCATCACTGAATGGCGTTATTGATTACTTACACATTCTGGTCTTATGAGGGACTTCATGCTCCTCCTACCTCCCAAGTCTGCTAGTGTAGGTGTATAATTACTGCCACACATGTGCACTGGAGCGGCATACATCAACTCTAAGAACGGACTGTTCACTTGCTGCATAATATATCCCACTCCTTGACAGATGCCATTGTAACAATATAATCATTGTTATTCACTTTACCTGTCAGTGGTTTTAATGTTATGGGTGATGGGTCACATACAGTAAGCTTGCCATATCCCTTTAATTCGGGACACATATGAATTACACAGGATTCTGTGGCTGGCTTACTTCAAGTGCCCATTTCACCTTGTTTTAATTAGCCACAGAATCTGTAATTCACATGTCCCGAATTAAAGGGATGATACGGCCAGCCTAGTGTTCATTCTAGGACCGGCGCTGGACCTAGACAGGGGCACTGTTGTGCGTGGCCAGAAAGGGGCGTGGTCACGAGAAAAGGGGCAAGTCTTTAAAATGCGCCCCCTTTTAGTCACTTTTGGGGGCGTGCCCGGCACTTACGGATATGCCAGGCTACCCCCAAGCGCTGCCGACTCAATGAATGCGCCCGGCATCCATTCATCGGCGGTGACCGATGCACACTGCAGCCCGCTGGTGGGGACAGCATTTGGCAGGCTGTTTTAGCCGGGCAACGCTAAGAGGGGCAGGGTGCATTCTGCCCTTTAAAAATCGGGAAGGGTGCGGCGCCCTGCTAAAAACAGCCTAGCGGGAACGCTGCCTATATAGGTCAGAACACTCACTTATTAATCCACATCCAGTGGGGTGCTTACCAAAGTCTGATTGTACGTTATAAGTTCTTTGGAAGCAGCAGCGATATTAAAATATGGAAATGCACATGAAGATAAAAAGACACCTCCTGCTGGCATCGCAGATCAGAGTGCTTCATCCAGAGACGCAACATCAGATCACCATCGCAGCCATTGCCTATATGAGTTAGCCACAGCTTACTCAGAATGACAGCCAGAACTGCTCAGCTGTGGCCAGGAAGACGCAGTCCCTTGACTCAACATGTGTACAAAATAAGGCCAACACAGTCCCATTTTGTAAAACGGTCAGCCTCACTGCCCCCAAATGGCTGCACCATGTTAGTCAAGCTGAGGCTTAGGGGGCACTGAACGATCTTGTAAGACCTGTTCTACGAAAAAGAAAAGAAGAAAAAGAGGACTCTTTTTTCTGGGGGCACTCTAAAAAGTTAAAACATAACTTTTATTGAGATCCTGTACTAGATCTGAACTGACTAACAACAACAATGAAACACTGTGAGGATACACATGTAACACAACATAGTTAAAAGGAGATGTATTCCTCTCGATAGGATACCCCTTCCCCTTCCAAAATCTTATTGTATATTCATTAGCTTTATGGACATGAATCTTGCTAGATTTTCATTGAGATAGAAAAATTTATGAAAAGCATCTGTATAACCAAATGGAGTTATAATCGGCTTTTGATCACATGTCCATCGGCAGAGGTGGTCAATGAGAGTTACCTTCTCCAAATACAGATGATGAAAACTTATACCTGCATCTGCTGTCAGTCCCCAGAGATGGGACTGATGAGAGTACAGAGAGATTAGTTCAGAAATTTAGGTATAAAGAAGGGGGTTTATACAAAAGTTATACAGACAAATATTAGTGAGCAGTTGGATTATATATATAAAAAAATGAGAATGCAAAATATATCCAATAATCCAATTGGCCAAACAATATGGTATAGTATAGTAACAAGTGCACAAGGAGTCACACAAATAGATATCTGTATATGAAAAACACCTCAAATTTGCACTGGGGTGTCTCTTGTAATCACATTAAAACATGGTATAGCCACCAATATACACAAAAAAACACATACACATATTAGGAGAGCTATATGAGTCCTCCGACTTATAGGGTGAAATATTTATACAAAAGTATTAACTATTTGATGAACTATAATAGTTGTATATCGAGAATTATTGCAAAAATTCCAAATCAAATAGCAATTTGTCCTCTGAAAACAGAAATAATATAATATATATATATATATATATATATATATGTCAGAGAAAAATCCTGTATAATATCTCTCCCTCACAAATTGCAATACACATAAGGGCTGATATTCTAATAACATATTTCTATAATACACTTTTCACGAGCTATATGGCATGTTATTGAGACATAAGAAAAGAAGGTGAAAGAAGAAAGTCTCTGTTCCATACAAATCTTGCAGTGCTATCAGGGCATGTGCAAATAATCACAGTGAATGCCAGATAAAAAAAACTGCTGGCAGTCCTACTTAGAGACATAGACTTATAATCCATTTTAGGCAGATATGGGGGAGCGATTCCCTTGGTGAGGATAATCCTCTATCTGCACAGGATTGTAATGGGAAAAAAGATTTAGAGTGTACAATACCAGTGAATGAACATGCCCGTATCAGCCTTGAATGAGGGAGCTTTTTCAGTGTGGTAAGGGTCACCGTGTGCACATATCGGTGTAATCCCTTTCTTGTAACCTGGACAACGCGCGTTTCACCCTGCGGCTTCTTCAAAGACCTGTTCTACACATATGCAGAATGGGTCACGCATATATGCAGTCCCTCCACCATCAGACTTTTATGCAAACAGGTGTGCATCAGGCCCTCAGTATTACTCTGCAGAAGTTCAACATATATAATCCTGATCTTCTAGGAGACCAATACATACATATACACATACAGCAATCAGCCATGACGTGAATACCACCTGTCTAATATTGTGTAGATCTCCCTTGTGTCAGCAACACAGATCGGACCCATTGAGACATGGCCGCTACAAGACATCCTAAGGTTTTCTGTGTATCTGGGGGCAAGACATTAGCAGCAGATAAGTTGTGAGGTTGGTCCTCCATGGCTCGGACTATTTTTCAACACATCCCACAGATGCTCAATAGAGATCTGGGGGGAGATGCACTAAAGCCTTGGAGAGAGAAGGTACTAACCAATCCGCTATTAAATGTTTTTTTTCAAACACAGCCTGTAAACTGACAGGAGCTGATTGGTTGGTAATTTATCACTCTCCACAGCTTAGTGCATCTCTCCCCTGGAAATTTGGAGGCCAAGTCAACATCTTGAAAACTGTCATGTTCCTCAAACCATTTCTGAACAATTTTTGCAGTGTGGCAGGCATTCTAATGAAAGAGGTCACTGCGATCAGGGAACAAAGGGCAGGGAGCATTTTGCCCCTTTAAAATCAGGCAGGGCGCAACGACCCACTAAAACAGCCTAGCAGAAACACTACTTCATTCTCCACGTGAAGCAATGAGCTTTGGGCTCCCAAGACCCTATCTCCGGTTCACCAGTTATCCTTCCTTGGACCACTTTTGACAGGTACCAACACCACATACCGGGAATACCCCACAAGATCTGCTTGTTTGGAGGTGCTCTGACCCAGTCATCACAATTTGTCCCTTGTCAAAGTTGCTTAGATCCTTAGGCTTGCCCATTTTTCCTGCTTCCAGCACATCAACTTCAAGAACTGACAGTTCACTTGCTGCCTAATATATTCCACCCCTTGACAAGTGCCATTGTAATGAGATAAGGCCCCCATACATCAGCAATCGATTGTGACAATTTTGCGATTTGCAGATGATTGTGTAAAAAAAAAAATCTGCAATGTATGGGCTTCACAGATTGCAACCAAAAGTGATTGGGATTGTTAAATCAGGTTGTCAAACATGTTGGATTTCACAGACTAATTGGGGCTGTAGATTACTAGTGTATGGTAACAATCAGCACATTTGCAGACAGTTACTAGTAAAATGATGTATGGGGTCTCAGAAATCCACAATTGAACAATTTGAAGATTTGTTGCCCACTTTTAGGATTTCCCAACCTAGCAATCTGCGCCCATACATTACAGATCTGCCAATCTTGAAAGGCCCATCATTTTACTAGTAACGGTCTGCAAATCTGCTGATTGCTAGTGTATGATAACAATCTACAGCCCCAATTGGTCTGTGAAATAGAACATGTTAAAGGTCCCAAAACATCTGCGACGGATCGTCGCGATGGGATCGGAAACGCAGATCAGTTGGTCGGAAATGCAGACAGGCGGCCTTTGATGTTCCGCGATACGTTGCAGGATCGGTAAAACTTTACATATTAAATTTCACCGATTTGCCAATCACGATCATTTTTTGATCGCGATCGGCATATCTGTGAAATCCAACATTTCAGATTTAGATTTCAGTGATCCCGGGTTGCAGGATCGGAACATTGCGACAATCCATCGCAGATGTATGGGGCCCTTTAGACAACCTGATTTAACAATTCCAATCTATTTTTGATTGCAATCTGCAATCCCCATACATTGCAGATTTTATACAATCATTTGCACAACGCAGAATTGCCAAAATCAATTAATGATGTATGCGGCCTTTTACTGGTGTATACACATACACTGTGCATGTTTTTATCAACTGCAAATATTAAAGAAAAAAAAAAAAAAAAAAAAAAAACACGCACACATGCAGTTCATACATGGAACTGATCAAAAAGAGGTCTGCCCCAGGGTGTACTATACTTACCTTATACCCAGCGGACATGATGATCTGATGCTGCTGTGGAGAGGCCTCAAACTGGAGATGGAGATGGAGCATGTGCAATATACAGTAGGAAAGGGAGAGAATTATTTTTGAGAATCTGAAACAAAGAACATTATTGGCCGGTGAGAAATTCACAGGGACAGCACTGTCCCTCTCAGTTTTTTTTCCTGCATGGTCATAAAATGTAAGTAAAATATGCTGGTAAAACGCGTCGATACTAATCCAAAATATTTGACCCAATTGCATACACACTGCTAAATAGGCCCCTTTGTTTTTTTTCCATTCTGGCATGAATGAACATACAAATTTGTATAAACTGTAAGGAACTAAAAATAAAAGAAATTCAGATCTCCTTCTGCCCGAAACCTAGCATTCCCAGAACAAATTAAGTAGCATACAATAGCGGCACTACTTTCAAGCATGTTACTAGCGGGTTGGGTATGGGATCCCAGTGGCATCCCAAAAGTCAGAATCCCAACACCTTGAAGGCAAGTATGCTAACCCTACCCTCCACAGCCTAGCCCTAATCCTCCCCTAGTGCCTAGCCAGTGGCGTAACTAGGGTATTTGGAGCCCAGGGAAAGATGAAAAATGAAGCCCCCCCCCCACAATGTGCACCGAAAAAGTGGGTGTTGCCAAAAAGGACATGGCCACTGAAAAATGTCCAGCCCAGCTCCGGCCGTGGGTGCAGCAGCCAATGAGAGTTTGTCCAACTCTCGATGGCTGCTAAAACAAACACACCACAGCTGAACAGAACGAGTGTACTACCTGGTGGCAGTGTTTTATTGTGTAGTGCGGACCACACTACATTAACTGAAACAGACCTGGACCACGGCCAGTGGTGCGCGCCGCCAGTCCGACAGCGCCCAGGGCACAATCCCCGGCCGAACCCCCCCTAGTTATGTCACTGTGCCTAGCGCTATCCCCTAACCCTCCCCTTTACTCTCGGGATGCCAGCGGTCTGGATTCTGGTGCCGGTATTCTGAGCGTCGGCATTCCGACCACCGCGATGCCAACTACATCCCTTACTAGCGTTAAGAGGAATTGTGCTTGTGTTAAATATATTAGGGCCTACTGTTCACTACCAACACTAGTAAAAACTTTAACAAACATGTTTTGCTTTTTACATAATGCCTATAATACACAAACCTAGTGGGTACCTGGTAGAAGAGTGTTCTAAAATAGAAGAAACAGGTTTTTTAGATTAAAGGTATGATCAAATGGGCATTATATAATGTTGCATTCTGAATTTCCTATACTGTAGATTTTACAGGCAAATAAATATTTGAACCAAATGCAATGAACCCTCCCCCCCTACGTGCTTTTGCGAAAGGAAAAAAGTGTATTGCATATGGATCAATGATCTCTAAATAGGTTGAATTGTCTTTCATGTAAAGCCATAAAAGTTAACTATGCCATTCTGAGTAAGACACATAGGCAAAACAATTTATATAAATATCAACTGTATATTACAACATTACTGAAGGCAGTTTTCCAACAAATGCCACCATTTAACCATGGTGTTCTTATTGTGGCCGATTTGTAAGGTGCCACAGTGCTCCGTATAACCACTGTGGGGAGAATATACTGTACATCAAACTGATGACTGTTGGAATCCCGGCTCCAGGATCCAAGCCACCGGCATCTCGACTTTTGCTGCATACACACAAAAGATTTTCTGTCCAACCATCCAACTAGTTGATTGGTTGGAATGAAAATCTGGTAAAGTATGAAAGCAAATGACAATCAGCAATTTGCTCCCAAACCCCCGGAAAATGGACAAACCGTTTGAACAAATTATTTAGATCAAACATTTAACAAAGTTGTCTGATAACCATTTTCATCTGTTTTCTGGCATTTAGGAGCAAATTGCTGATCATCAGTTACTCCCATACGTTACCAAATTTTCATTCGCCCCCTGGTCGCACATCGCATCTTCAGATCTGCCGTGGAGTACGGCAGATCTGACAATCTAGAAAACAATGCACTGTAAAAAAGTCTGGCTGCAGGAGATCGTATGAAGATTGGACAGCATATCGTGTGCTGAGTTGCCGGGGAGAATTTCAAGGGAAATCGGACACATCGTCGGATCGTAAGCATATCGGTATGTGTGTGGGCACCTTTAGTATATTTACATGGTTGTATCGGGAGCCCGTACCCAACCAGATTTCATCTTACTCCCAAGTTAAATTTAAATGGATAAAAGGAGACAAACCCCACCAGCGTTTTAGAAGAAAAATGGAAAAGTTGACATAAACGAAGGAGGTCTGCAGTTCCAAAAAACTAGAATGGGAGCTTAACCCTTGTTATACGGGAACCAGCCAATTAGGCACACCTGCACAGAATGAAAGGTTCTGCATGCTACAAATTTTAAAGTTCATAATACCACTTTCAGACAGAAAAATGACAAAAACCCGGCTTTTACCCAGTGTTTGGTGCCGGGTCAATTTGCTGGTCCCAGCCTAACCCCCGTTCAGACAGAAGAGCAAAAAAATTACCGGGTCAAACATTTCTACCAGGTAATTTGCTGAATAACACCGGTATTTCTTCTGTCTGAAAGGGTCAACCTGGTTCGAGATTCCCGGGTCTCCGACCCTGGTAAATTCCTGGGTCGAAGTCCCGGGAATTTCGACCTGGGTTGACCCTTGCAGACAGATAAAAGGACCAGTGTGGATTAGCAAATTACCGGGTAGAAATGTTTGCCCCGGTCATTTGGTTTTCTGTCTGAAAGGGGTTTGCACTGCAAACAGCACATTGGTTGTCAAGCAGATTATCATCACATGTAACAATTACATACATTACAAATTTCAACTACTATTTATGTTGATGCAATTTTGATGGTAAACAGAAAGCAGGAAGCAATGTGTTTGTTCTGCTAGTTCAGGAACAGAATTATCAAAAACACTTTCCTGTTTCTCATATAGTTCTCCTCTTGGAAATTAGGTTTCTGTAGAAATGTATAATCTAGAACACCACCACAAACAGATAAAACAGTGAATTTACACATGTTCCTTTTGCACGGATTTCTCTATTTAAGAGGGAACGCTTTAAAATGTGATTTTAGGTGAACTCTTTTAAAAACAGGGTTTTTAACTCCAGTCCTCAAATACCACCAAAAAGTCATATTTTGTGGATCTCTTTAATCATGCACATGGGTTGCTAGGTCAGTAATTACCCCATCTGTTTCCACATTCAAAAATTCTCAAACTGTGACCTGTAGGGAAAACTTAACTGATAAGCTGCATACACACACAACGATTTTGTTACCAACGATTTTATGAACGATTTTCTGTCAGATTTTTTAGAGTGTAATGAACGATTTTTTTTGAACTACAAACGATTTTTGCATATTCCCTTAATGAAAATCTGTCATTTGACAAGTCTGACAACTACAAACGTGATCGCGCATGAACAATAATCGTTCATCGTTTGACTCCGAAAGTGAACGATTTTTTCAAACGATTACCGTTAAACGATAATCGTTCAAAAACTTGTGTGTGTATGCAGCTTTAAAGTTGAGAACCAATGCTTTAAAATGTGATTTTCCCCTTTAGATTCCCTTCTACAGGTAGCACAACTATGCTATACTCAAGAGCCTCACAGTTCACCAGATACTCCTCCAGCACATTAGTCCCATTATCCTCCAGACCAGAGGTTCCCAAACTCCGACATTACAGTCCAGGTTTTAAGGATATCCATGGTTGAGCCCAGGTGATTAAATCAAGTTGACTGAGGTACTTATCAAGCCAATTTTAAGCATAGATATCCTTAAAACTTGGACTGTAATGGTGGAGTTGAGGAACCTCTGCTACAGACTCATAGGGGGGCGATTCAAATTTGCAGTGTTGAATAGCCACAGGAAGAAGTTCCCAGAACTAGCCAATTGACCGCACTGATAAGTCTGACTCAGGAGAGTGCGAGCAGAAATCAGACTCAAGTGCCGGCCACAAAGCTGTTTTCCGGCTTAACGTGGCGCCAACAGCCATGCGGTCTGCACTTTCGGCAAGTAAAGCCGGTTACCACGACTAAACACCCATCTTAAAGGTGCGGTAACTGGCATTCTCCGCCTTAAGTGGTTGCAGTCGGACTTAACAGCGCGGTCGATTGAATAGTTCTGGGAACTCCTTCAGCATAGCACTGAATTGAATTGCCGCCAAAGAGATGCACGCAGCAAGTTGGCTGGAATAAACAGTTTTAAGGTCGGATACACATCAGAACGATGTGTTCCTGGCTGACCTGACATATCGCACCGTGCGTATACACTGCACGATGCGGATGGGTGCAGAAAATATTTTACCAGGTCATTACTGTTTTCACATCACACACTTCCTATTTATGTGGTTCTAATCTTGCAGTACACATTACATTTCCACCCCTTTCATACCAGTGTGTTCTTATATAAGTATTACAAATAAATAGTAAAAAAAAACTCTTATAGTGAGAAAAAATTATATATGAAAGACCAGAATTGCCTTAAAAGATGCAAATATAAAAGAAAACAAACTATAAACCATGTTTATGGATATTCATGGTTTGTAGGTACGAGATACTATATAAACATGCCAAAGGATAAGGGGAACTGAGCAACATTCTGCAGATTAGGAATTAATAACTAAACACTGTAAAACAGGAACTATGGGGGATCTTCATAGAACAAGTCAGCAGAATAAATCGTTCAGTTCCTGTTAAAAAAAAAAAAAAACAACATCTGCATATATTGTTTTTGTTCAACTTTACAAATGTTTTTGTATATATGGAGGCTCATTTAATAGATACATTGTTACAAAAACATTATAAATAAAACTCGTGTCTATATGTGTTATTGGTGGATACAGTGTTATCACATAGCTTGTGTGAATTGACCATATAGTGTTTTTTTTTATTTTATCATATGGATAAACGAGCCCTTTAGATGACCACCTAATGTACATACCTGAAAAGATTTGGTTGTGTTCTACACAAACAAAATGGGCACACACACTTCTGTTGGGCAGATAACATTTCTGGTCGGTCTGACTGGCATTTTATCTGGCAACCTGACACCCAGCAGATATTGCGGGTATACACAGAGATATACCAGTGTGTATTGGCCCAGATATCTACACTCCACCCCCGGGGAGGAGACTTTTCCCCATTCCTTCCCTGTGAAGGAACAGGGGAAATGTCTGTCAGTCAGCCGCAGCTGGGCATACACATTTAACTTACAAAATATCACATCGGATGGGCATGCTGAACAATCCGGCATGCCCGACTGATCGATATTTTACCCTCGGACACCTGCGCACACAGTACAATTATCGGGGGGGGGGGGGCGCAGGGATGTTAAATACTGATATCGGGCGGATCGCCCCGATAATTGTATAGTGTATGCGCGGCATTACCAAACAGCCTCCTAATCTGTCTGGTCGCAGGAACTAGTTGTGATGTCATTGTCTCCGGTTCCTGCGGCCAGCAAATGGGTCAGTCAGTTGGTCGCCCAAAACACAGGCAGATGTGGACAATATATGTTTCAGATATACAGTATATCGTATCTGCCATGCAGCACAGACGGCACGCTGAATATCTGAACTACGTGGTTCACAAGATATATAGTGTGTACCCATCAGCCGATATTCGGGACGCTATATCATCATTCATTGGCATTACAAACTAATATATATATATATATATATATATATATATATATATATATATATATATATATATATATATATATATATATGTCGTCCAGTGTGTACCCAGCTTTAATGCTAGATCTGCTACAGCTGGGCACATCACAGTTCAGGTATGTGCTTGAGTGAGAATACATGAAACTATTTTACAACAACTGATTATTAATATCAAAACTACTTTCCTGCAGCAAAACAAAAGCTGACACTAACATCATTTGCTGAACTACAGATGTGTCCTCATACATCTTTGTTGCAGTTACACAAGCTCTACTTGGCGCCCCAGGTTCCATGCAGCCCTGCTAGCGCCAGGGGTTTTTTTTCTCCCAAAAATGCATCTTAGTCACGATGTGATACACCAGGAGACTGTGCTGATTAATTTGATAACTTCAATGCGTCTTATTCGCACAGCGATGTGAATAGGACACAGAAGTAGCTGCTCGTGCATCCTATTCGCATCGCTGTGTGAATAAGACACATTTCAAGGTAAAAAGTCGCACAAAAAGACGCTCAGGGCTACAGAGTCACACAGCTCTCACGTGTTGTGTAACGCCACTTGCAGCGTACAGAGGATAGATGTATGTGGACGCATCTGTATCAAATTAATCAGCACAATCTCCTGGTGCGTCTTAGTTGCATCACATTGCGACTAAGGCCCGCATTCAATTCGAAGCGAAAAGCCAAGATCTGCGAAAAGTATCGCCGATTGCGACTTTTTTTATCTCCGTATTCAATTCCAAATACTTTTCGTGCACGCAGAACGTCAATGCAATTTAATAGGCAAAAAAATGATTCGTCTCTGAATAGCAGGAGGAAAAAAGTGCATTTTTTTGGGGGGTGCAAAGGTGGGGGAACCACTCAGAACCCTTGGAACAGCCCCCCAAAGGACAACTGCGTCGAAAAAGCCCTAAAAGTGAGGAACACCCCAAAATAGTATTTTTATTTTGGGGGAGAAAAGGCACAAAGTGGGGGACAACTTCAAAAACTAAAAGTTTGTGGGGTGCTCTAAGAAGGGGCCAAGTGTTTTGGGGATTGCAGGTGCTTTTATGACGGCAGAATTAGTTTCTGAGACAGGTCAGACCTGCTGTAATTGTGCGCGACGGACCGATGTTCTCCGATGTTGCCGCTATATACACAGGCCTGCTAGGTATTATGGATGTGAGAAAGCAGCAATGGGCATCTCTATGCTGGCCGACCAGTGGCAGACATTAGCATATTTTTGCAGATGCATTGCGTGTGATTACGCAGCTGTGATCCAAGCTGAATAGGGCTCTATATCATTTGTCCGGGAGTTCAAGGGAAATCGTTGACAATATTGCATCCTTTGGACATCGTCTAACGTGTACCCAGCTTAAAATGTAAAAAAAAATCCCAGACTCAGAATTCCGATCATTTTTAGGTTGGAATAGGTATAGAGATTGACCAACATGACAGGGGCATCAATATAGAAGAGACAGTACAGCCATGGCCAAAAGTTTTGGGAATTACACGTTTTCACAAAGTTTGCTGCTTCAGTGTTTTTATGTCATCTTTATGTCAGATGTTACTATGGTATACTACAGTAAAATTACAAGCATTTCATCAGTGTCAAAGGCTTTCATTGACAATTACATTAAGTTTATGCAAAGAGTCAATATTTGCAGTGTTCACCCTTCTTTTTCAAGACCTCTGCAATTCGCCCTGACATGCTGTCAATCATCTTCTGGCCCACATACTGACTGATGGCCGCCCATTCTTGCCTAATCAATGCTTGGAGTTTGTCAGAATTTGTGGGTTTTTGTATGTCCACCCACCTCTTGAGGATCGACCAGAAGTTTTCAATGGGATTAAGGTCTGGGGAGTTTCCTGGCCATGGACCCAAATGTCAATGTTCTGTTCCCCGAGCAACTTAGTTATCACTTTTGCCAAGCATTGATTAGGCAAGAATTGGCACCCATCAGTCAGTATGTGACACTTATGAAATGCCTGTGATTTTACTTCAGTATACCTTAGTAACATCTGACAAAAAGGTCTAAAAGCAGCAAACTTTGTGAAAACTAATACTTGTGTTATTCTCAAAACTTCTTGGCCATGGATGTAGGGCCAGCCCGCATGAGCTGAATCATTTTTTCGGATGTGGGTACCATTCACAATCCAAGTCTCCTGCTCTGCGGAGCATTAGAGCAATTCTGGGAGTCTGGGGAGCGGCAGAAGAATTTCACATATATGTACACATTGGTTTACATATACACTGTATAGTGTATGTTATGCAGTATTAATATTTATCAATTTGATGGTCTATAGCAGTGTACCCCTAACAGCGCATGCTTTCCAAATCGCATAGTTGGTGTACAGGTGTATTCATTACTTGCTGACTCATTTTAAAAGATGGCACTACAAGTCTTAGCATGGTAGCACCTCTATGTTTAAAATTAGCGTATGCAGTACAGTCCACCCTCTCCATCTGTCCCTCTGTATTTGTGCATAATGTACACTTGAAGGTAGAAACTCCTTTTGGCTGGTACTACCATCCCTCCCATCTGCTCACAATTTTCAGCAGAGTCTGTAAGAATAACTACATAACATACCTCCCAACACTTGCGTGGAGGTGGTCGGGACAGAAGCACTTGCCATAGGTACATGCTCGAGCGTGGCTTAGGGACAAGGGAAATCAGTATCCTTGAGAAAATTTTAGCAGCACAAAACACATTAAATTTATTTAACCTACACCAAGTGTGTCCTTTACAGGCCAACTTCAGCTGGAAACCAAGGGCCTGATCCAGACCCGTTCGCTAAGATGCGTTTCCATGCAGCCAAAGTAGGCAGATCCCGCGATCGCTATCAAGCCATTAGCACGCCCACTAAGTCTTGCCGTGTGATCGCGGTATGTATTTAGACACCCACCAGCCTGACACAAGATGCCCACTTTCCCTTAGTAAAATACATCATCTCCATGAAGTGTATTAAACAACCGGTAACATCGGACCCATACGCAGCACTTGTGGCTGACCATACCCTACCGCAAGCACTGCGAGTGCTGCTGTGTTTAAATCAGCCGTGTGACGTTTATGCGTCTTAATTATGCACGTCCCTGAAACGGCGTTCAGATGCACAGACACGCCTATGTTTGCACCACCACAACCACGTTACCATCGACCACCCCGTCACCATCCACAAAAGGCACGTCCTGTCACTCATGCTTGCGGAGCGTCTTTCTACTGGGTGCGAGATTGCTTCCCGATCGCATGGACTAGTTCACGAACGCACACTGCGTCTTGTACGCATACACAAATTGCAAACATCGGCAGCCTTTGCGAACGGGTCTGAATCAGGCCCCAAGTGCGATCCACCTACATTCAAGTGTTCATGCAGCATCTTGCAATTCACAATGGAGAACTCCCTACACAAGACCAGGACAATGGAAGGGGGAAAAAAAGCACAGAGTATAGGATTATATTACCTCTCATTTCTTCACTATGGATTAGTTACATTACTTAGACAACATTTAGAAATTCAAAAACTTAAGAAACCATTGGGGGGGGGGGGGGAATTAATTTGTGTTTTGCACGGCAGTTATTGATGGGCATCCGACGCAGCAATTCAATTGGGCTTATACTGTGAGACACCATATGGTGTTCAATTTGTGCTGACAGTATCTGGAATCATAACATGTACTTGTTGATTCTTATGTGACAGAGGATTATTTTAATAGGCCAACGATAAAAACCTATTTTATCATTTACTATCAAGTGAGAGAAGTAATCTAATTTACAAATATAACCTTAAGGGGTATGATTAATACATTTGAGATATACTCTATTGATGTGTCTCCTTGATCTATTCTGTTTATTATGATGGTAACAAAATTCCTTTGATGTGCACTAGCGATGTTTTTGAAACTCCTTTGTGGTAACATTTTAAGTGTTTTATTTTTACACACTTTATTTGTATTTTGTCCAAGTGGTTCTCATACCAACCTAATAATTCTCTCAGAAATTGGGGTTGATGACGTGATCCTCCTCCTCCTGATCCTCCTCCTGATCCTCCTCCTGATCCTGATCCTCCTCCTCCTCCTGATGATCCTCCTCCTCCTCCTGATCCTGATCCTCCTCCTCCTCCTGATCCTGATCCTCCTCCTCCTCCTCCTCCTCCTGATCATCCTGATCCTCCTCCTCCTCCTGATCCTGATCCTCCTGATCCTCCTCCTCCTGATCCTCCTCCTCCTCCTGATCCTCCTCCTCCTCCTGATCCTCCTCCTCCTCCTGATCCTCCTCCTCCTCCTGATCCTCCTCCTCCTCCTGATCCTCCTCCTCCTCCTGATCATCCTCCTCCTCCTGATCATCCTCCTCCTCCTGATCCTCCTGATCCTCCTGATCCTCCTGATCCTCCTCCTCCTGATCCTCCTCCTCCTGATCCTCCTCCTCCTGATCCTCCTCCTCCTGATCCTCCTCCTCCTGATCCTCCTCCTCCTGATCCTCCTCCTCCTGATCCTCCTCCTCCTGATCCTCCTCCTCCTTTCCAACAGTATTCCAGATTGCGTCACTGCTAGCTCCCTTATCGTTTTCACACCTTTGAGTGTGATATATCCAATTTATGATCATATACATCTGAGACACATCAATTGTTTTCTATAGCTTCATCTTACAATATCCTGTACTTTCCCAGTGGTCCCTATTTCAACCTGTAAATTCACTCATTTGCTGTCCTATACCATGGGCATGACAGCAAACAGCAGTAATTTGGTTTGAAGACTAGGACCACCGTTGACTATTCATCTTAGGGGCTACAATACTAGCAGTTCTCTCACTCCTCTTCCTCCACTTATTGAAGTGTGAAAGGAGCAGCAGAGCATAGTTTTGAACTAATACCCCTATAACTTTCTATTTTTCCATTGTTCTGTCATTACCCTGATTGGGAACTATTAGAGTACACTGTCCCTTTAATATCCTTTTGAATATAACCATCAACATCTATTGACCTGGTGTTTTTTATCATAAGTACATGTTTTATGTTGTATTGTCCAGTATATGTTGTTTTTTCTATATTTCACCTACTCTATCTGGGTTATTTTAACCGAGATTTATTCATTCACTTCTTTTCACATCTTTTGTCAGATCTCTTGGATGTCTGTCTAAGTCCTTTTTACATTGTTACAGATAGTAATAAAAGTTATGTTTTAACTGACACTTATTGAGCTATTAGAGTGCACCCTTATTAGAGTCTTAGGTTGTGGTTCTTTATGAACCCATATCCCCTGATTTTCGAAATACATATACATTGCCTGCTAAACGCTGCAGGGAAAACGACCTTACAATAAATAAATAAATCTAAAAAAAGTACAGTGTAACACCATGGAGGATTTTCAATATATTCAGAGCAAATGCAGAATATTGAACCAAAATTGACAAGTCACAAGTTAACATTTACTACATAAACTGATTGTCAACTGTGGAATTGAGTGTAACACAAGTAGATGAACACAAAGGTGAATATTTTCTTTAAATTATACAGTATAGACATGAACAGAAAATTTTAAGCAACTCGGAACTTATGAACAAGTTGTATTGATGGAAAAATATCATATCCAAGATTATAGGTATCCACAAATTCAATAACAAAAAGTGTACTGTATCAAGGTGTTGCCAAATCGGAAAGATCCAATATTGGGATGTATAAAGTATCTGCTTTTCAGGGATCACACTTACACGCTGTAGCGTGTCTTTTATAAGCTCTATTTGGTTGGGGATTTATTAAACTGAGCGGGTCCCACAGGCTCTCTCTCTCAGCCAACGCCGCTGTCAGTGTCCGGTATAGGTGGGTGCAGGCAACGTGGGCTGAAGACACAATGGCCCTCATTCAGAGCCGTTCGCTATTTGCGGTCGTTCGTTTAAAAACAAGGGGTGGCTATTCAAATGATCCGTACGCACATTGCAGTCTGTTCACACCTCTAAGTCTGAACGAGCGAGCAAAACATACGCTCGTTTATTTGTTAAAAACGCCCCCTGGCCGCTCGCACCATACGTCATGTCCACTATTTATTAGATTAATCGAGTACATCGACCAGCGTATGAACTGCTCGCTATTCTTGTGGTTGGTGTTTGCTACCACAAATTTGCGAGCAGTTCTGGCTATAAAATAACCCAGTGACGTGGTCAATGACGCTGCTGTTTTAAATATGCACACCCATAAAACGCCCGTTTTGACCTTTAAGCACGCCTGCGTTCGGATCTCCACTCCCCATTTTCAAGCACCTTCCCCCTGTTACCACCCACATACGCCTCATTCTGTCACTCAAAATAGCAGGCACTCGCTATATAGCGTACAAACGATTTTAGGCCGCACTGACTGGTTCGCGCATGCGTACTAAAAACCGTACGCATGCGCAGATGTGCAAACATCGCTCGGAACGAGCGTACTGCCGCTAACGAGCGGCTCTGAATGAGGGCCAATGTTGGGGAAGGAAGCTACTGTCTGACAGAGTCGGTGTTAGACTGTGTTGCATTGGTAGGGCAGAAATCTGGAATACAGGAGCCGAGGGGGGCATAGTCTATGGAGGGGTGTGGTTCCC
This sequence comes from Taudactylus pleione, assembly GCA_031769625.1. Lineage (NCBI taxonomy): Eukaryota > Metazoa > Chordata > Amphibia > Anura > Myobatrachidae > Taudactylus > Taudactylus pleione. The sequence continues at coordinate 18,144,213 of JAUIMM010000045.1, read as the reverse complement.
GGGAGCAGTAAAGCGCAGAGTTGCCAACCACTCCCTAAGTTATTTCATGGGAACTGCGGGCTACTTGCCATTGCTTTATCCTCTACAGGAACTGCTACAGTTCTGTATATTGTTTTGCCTCTTATATAGTATTACTATATTATCTTGTGCAGAGAATGCTGTGAACTGTTTTAGCTGATTTCTTCTGAGAACACTTGGAAAAATAAGCGTAAGGTGACTGAGATGTTGTTCCTACTGTGTTTTCATGCTTCTTATTTTTTGTGGGATTTTTTTTTTTTTTTTATAATAATACAGTACATGTTGCTCAAATAATAGATACTGAACCATTCTTTCTAGAACATTTGAGATGTTATTTCTAACATTCAAATGATTTGTTGCTGCCATTCACAGTAATACAGTGCCAAAGTACAAAGGTTTCAGCAGATTTTTTTTTTTATTATTTTGGTCTGGAAAATTACCTATTTCATTTATGACGTATATGTAGACGTGTTGGCCATTTTCCCAGAGCTTTCCACATGCGCGCAGTAGTCTCTGGCACAGTACCAGAGTATTGCGCCATGAAAGAGGAGGAGGTCTGCACAGAAGGCCTGATTCAGAGCCAGTCGCTAAGAAGCGTTTGCTCGTAGCTGGACGATTTTCGCATTCTGTGCATGCATCACAGTGCGCGTACCACTGCGAAAGATCAGGAAGTGTTCACTCACCGAGCATAGACAGCCCAGCAGAGTGAGTGACAGAAGAAGCAGTCTGTGGGTGGTAACAGGGGCTGGTCACTAGAAACGGGGGAGTGGAGATGCGAACACTGGCGTGCCTGACCGCCTTAACGCCGTTTCAGAGGCGTGCATAATTAACAGGCAGCATCATTGTACACGTCACCTGGTTGTATCTTACACTGAAGTGCTCGCAGTGCTTGCAATAGGGTATAGTCAACCTCAAGCGATGCGTTCGCTTCCGATGGTACCGATGGTTGCATACACGATGACGTGCGCAAGTGGGCATCTTAAGACAGGCTGGTGGGCGTCTACATACACAAAGCGATCGCACGTCAAGACATAGTTGGTGTGCTTATGCCTTGCCGTGCGATCACCTGCCTTGCTGGGTGTGTGCCGAATTTGTGTACGCTGGGAACGAGCGTACACATCTAGCGAGCGGGTCTGAAACGAGCCCAGAGAGTGCACATGGGCCACCTCCTCTCTTAAATCACCCCTGCCAGGAATGTATCACCTGAACAGGCCAGCACCAATTGGGCTAGAGGAGAGGCACAGGTGTGCACTTTGGCCCAGGAAGAGCACGCTGGATGACTGGCAGCCTGTTGCTTACTCATACAAATCCATATCTCCCTTCAGGCACTCACAACATACCAATGTACATGGATAGAGGTAGTGACATACTGTAGAGGACTGTTAAAGACTGTATGGCTAATACATTGTTAGCATTCACTCTAGGTGCGCTGGACCTAGAGAAAGGGCCCTCTGGGCCGTAGGTGCGCGTCCGAAAAGGGCCACTCTTGGGGACATGCCCAGCACTTAAGGACATGCCGTGCTGCCCCCAAGCTCTCCCTTCTCTGTCAACAGATGCCAGGCACATGCACCTGGCATCTATTCCAATGGTGGTGATCGCTGCACCACAGTTTTCCCAACCCCGCGGGACACTGCGGCCCTCGAGTGGGGATGGCACCTGCAGGCTGTTTTAGCAAAGCGCAGTCAAAAGGTGCAGGGTGCATTCTGCTCTTTTGAAATCGGGCAGGGCACGGCACCCCGCTGAAACAGCCTAGCGGGAACGCTACATTTTATTTTGTATAACAGCTACAAAGCATTTGTCTCCCTAACTGCCAGGACACCAGCAGACAAGACAGCACAGATGGATGAAGAACAGTGTCGTGGTGGGGACTATTAATGTAACTTAAATTACACATTTATAATGGGTGGGGGCAGGTTACCTGTGGGTGTAGGGGCTTTCAGAGGTGCATAAAAAGGGTGTGTGGTAGAGTCTGATTGCAATAAAATGGGCAAGTATAGGACATTGCACAGAAAGGGGATGGTGGCATAGGCTTAACTACCATAGGTGCAAGGAGTGCAGCTGGTATGGGGCCCAGAGCTGAGGGGGCCCATCTTCCTTGTCAAAGTTACATGTGTTATATACATTTGCACCATTGGGTTCCACCTAGGGGCCCTTACAAACTTTTGCTACTGTATGGGGCATTCAAATGTACCTAGTTACGCCCCTGGATGGTGGGGAGGTCTGAGGAGCATTGAAGGGGCATGTGAAGATGTAAATTACATCGTGACCCAGAAGAAAATTAAAAAAAAAAAAAAATTGTGTTCCTTGCTAAAGGGAGGAGTTTCTGTGACTCACATATTTTTTCGCCCAGCACACTCACTGGCTTTTAGTCATGCGCCAAGCAGTGAATGACTAATGAGAGTACTAACATATACTCCACACATTCAATGTAGTATGGTGTATATCATATGTTAGCCTGGGAGATGGCGTCCCTATGGTGTGGAAAATTCACACATGGCTAATGATTATTCTATACTTGTAACAGGAAATTATAAACTTTACACTAATATTAGGTGGCATATTCCTCTGTCACTTCTAAACATTGCAATATTCAAACCACAGTATCTTTCAAAACTAAGAGAACACATAAAAGCACTTTTCAGGGGGCGATTCAATAGTTTGTGCGTATTGTAGCTCCTAGGAGCTATTCAATCGTTTTGCGCAACCAACTAAATCACCCCCTTAATTCCCATGACGGACCCTGTCTTGCGCCCTAAAGCATGGGATTAGCAGCTTTAAGCAGCTACCGCTGTCCTTGTGGGTTCAGATTAGTATAATGGGGATAGTGTCATTCAAAATGAAAATATCCACTGTGATACAGATTATTAGCTGCAATCAATAATACATAGGCCCATAAATAGCAAATAAGCAGCTTTTGCATAGAGTATGAAGTTGTGTGCTAATTAGCCAATATTACAAAACTAGTGGAGATAATGGAAAGTAAATTAACTACACATGATTATAGGTGGCGCTGGCACACAAAAACCCTAATATAAAGATTACCTTTCCATAAAGACTGCACCTGGGCCTCGTCCATCAGTGCTGGCCAATGCTTATCCCTCAGCCGGGGACACTGATATACAATGGTAGAGCTCTCACCCCTATCGCTGCACTTACACAAGATTTATAGAAGCCTGGAGAGAGATAAAGGACCAACCAATTAGCTTCTGTGATGTTACAGGCTGTGCTAGAAAAATGACAGTTAGGAGCTGATTGGTTGGTACTTTATATCTCTCCAAGATTTGATAGATCTCCCTACCTACACAGGGTTCACATACAATCATGTTAGTACATAAAATGTTACCGATTAGAACATACCTGAGGCCACTGTTCCAAGTACAAAAATAGGCACAAAACACAGTTATTATAAATGTATAATGTTACACAGGACACAAAAAATAGTTTTTTTGAGACTCACCCGGGGTGTGGAACCTGAATGAGTAGAGCAGACCCGCTATATGCGTCCCGCTAGCCCCGGCTGAACTGCGGCATCCTACCCGATCCGGGACAGCAGCACCGTGCCGAGAGCATCCTCAGGCTGGCGGTGCGCGCCTCCTGCAGGCGGAGGGTCATGCTCGGAGGCTGGAGCCTGAGCCAGCAATCGGGAGCGGCAAGTCACTGTTGCCGATGCTCCGTTGGGTCCCTCTAGCCCAGCCAGGAGAGGTCTCAGACTAGGACACACCAGGCGTGTAATGCTACTTCCCACATCCCTGAGGAAGGGACAGAGTAAGGCAAATGTCTGCCCCTTCCTCCTGTAATCATCCAGCCTGAGCCGCGTTGGCAATGAAGCCCCACCCCAAGCAAGCGTGTAACCCTAATCTATTAGAGGGTGGGCGGCAGCAGCCAGGGGAACGGGAGTCACTCTCTCCCCCCTGCATTTCGGGTTACGCTCTGCAACGTCAGCACCAGCATAAGAAGTTTTCTCAATCCCTGCTCCCCTAATCTTTCCGATACATGATACGTACAACATAAAGGAAAACTCAAACCAGCTTACTAGTACCGGCCATCATCACTGATAGAGTCATTGTAAGCAACAGTTTCTGCAGCCACTGATGTTGAGGCCATTCAGAAATACTAGCTAATGAATTAAATACAGCAACCTGAAAAATCAGTGTAATTAACACCTCCTGCTGTCTAAGGCAGCCCTCAAGCTGTGTGGTGTGAATGTGTCTCCTATTGTGTCAACAGACAACAAGTGTACGACTTGTACATCCTGTAGCTTGTAACTGCTAAGACAGCTATGCCACTTAGCCGTGTGGCACCAGGATGTATTCCTTATAAAAAAAACATATTCTTTGTCAAGGAACAAGAATTTCCACATTGTGCTTACTTGAAAACTATGTGCCCTTTACATAAAAGCAGACAGGTACATAGGGAAAGAAAGAGACCAGGTATTTCCCCCTGCACTTATAACCTGAAGTACAGTAAATGGCAGTGGCAGAACTATGGGAGACAATGGAGGCGCCTGCCACTGGGCACCAGCACTGAAGGGGCACCTCCTCCATTGCCCACAATATATTCACCCCAGTTAGGGCTGTAACTCTGTACTCAGAGTGTTCCGTCATGGACTAGAGAAGAGCTCCATGTCAGACCATCAGCTGCCGCCTCCGTCTATAGCCTGTCCCTACTCATTGGTGTTGCTGCTCCTCAGTTTATGTCAGTGTGACACGTCTGGCATTACAATGGTTGTGACGGGGGGCACCAAATTATAACTTGCCTCCGGGCGTCTGGGAAGAATTTACGCCACTGGTAAATGGCATTCATATATTATTCTTTCCCCCATTCCCCCACTGTTTCTCTTTCCAGTGGGATAGTAGCTCCAACATGTAAATAGAAAGATGTCTCCAATAGTGAATAGTTAAAGACTAAGCAGATTTAAAAAATTCTCTATTTTTACAGATTTTGCCTTCCAGTTTTAAAAGGGCAAAAATACCTAATGCAAGACAAGCCTGATTTAGCATTTGCAATTATTGCCCTTTTAAATTTGGAAGGGAAAATCTGTAAAAAATTTAGGGGTTTGAAAATCTGCTTAATAATTACATTTATTACACAAAAAAACCTATTTCATAAAAATGGACACAAAAGGCCCAGGGGCTTGTGTATTTATAATCGCGATACTGACGCTATACAATCTGTATAGCAGTGGATATTTTCAATGAAAATATCCCCGTAAAGTATTGAAACTGCAGTGTCCCTGCAAGTTACTTTCCCGGCATGTTAGAGGAGTATTTTTTTCAAATTTGGGGCAAATTTTACTAAGCAGCGGGTTCTAAACCCCGGCGGTTTGATAGCGGTTTGATGGCGGCTTCTATTCTGTTCTAAACCCCAGGAGTTTGGTGGCGGTTTTGCAGCGGTTTCTAAATGACAGCCCTCTTCTATTCTATTGTAAAATGTGTTTTGACGGCATTTTTGCAGCGGTTTTGGCCTTAGTAATTCTGCAGATAACAAAACTGCCGTCAAAACACATTTTAGAATAAACAGAATAGAACCCGCCGTCAAACCGCCGGGGTTTAGAACCTGCCGCTTAGTAAATTTTGCCCTTGGTATCAGTTAACACCATCTGAAGCTGGTATATGCTAACAGGACCAAATTCCATAGGTCAGATTGTAGTTCCCATTGATAACAATGGGGACTGCGATCTGCAGTACTGATTTTTATTATCATTTATTTATATGGCGCCACAAATGTTCCGCAGCGCCTTACAAAGCACATAAACAAGTTGTAGACAAGCGACTTACAGAACAATACAATACAGGACCAGGACATGGATAATGCATATTGCTACATTAGTGATCATAACACACAGATAAGCAACAGAGCATAAGCAGCCAAGTGTTAGGTGCCCTAGTGGTGAGTAAGTTGTAGATTAAACTAAAGTAGGGAGAAGTACAAGAGGTTAGAGGGCCCTGCTCATAAGAGCTTACATTCTAAAAGGGGAGGGGAAGACAAACAGGGGTGACACAGATGGGGAGGAAGGTGTATGTATCAGGGAGTTAGAATGACAGCTGGAAGGCTTTGATGAAATAATGGGTCTTGAGAGCCCGTTTGAAGGATTGCAAAGAGGTGGAGGGTCTGATGGGGAGTATGAGAGAGTTCCAGAGGTGGGGAGAAGTGCGGGCAAAATCTTGGAGGCGGGAGTGTGAGGAAGTAATCAGCTGGCATGAAAGGCGGCGTGCATTAGTTGAACGAAGAGAGCGGAGAGGAGAGTGAAGGGAGATGAGATCAGAGATGTATATGGGGGAAGATTGGGTGAGGGCTTTGTAAGTGAGCGTGAGAATCTTAAATTGGGTTCTAAAAGGGAAGGGGAGGCAGATGTAGAGCATTTGGAGAGGAAAATAAGCTGTGCAGCAGCATTGAGGACAGATTGGAGAGGATAGAGATGGGATTTGGGGAGGCCAGATAGGAGGAGGTTACAGTAGTCCAATCTGGAGATGACCAGTGAGTGTATTAGGGTTTTTGTAGCATCCTGGGTGAGATAGGGTCTGATCTTAGAAATATTTTTGAGATGGAAACGACAGGACTGTGAAAGGTTCTGGATATGTGGTTTGAAGGAGAGGGATGAGTCCAGTATGACTCCAAGACTGCGCACTTTGGGCTAGATGAGATAGTTATACCATCAATTGATAAAGAAATAGTGGGAAGTGAGGTTATGTGGGAAGACGATCAGCTCTGTCTTAGACATATTAAGTTTAAGAAATCGCTGAGACAACCAGGAAGAGATGGCAGAGAGACAGTTGGAGATATGAGTCAGAAGAGAGGGGGAGAGATCAGGGGAGGAAATGTAGATTTCCTCCCCTGATCAGCATAGAGATGATAATGGAGGTCAAAAGAGCTGATGAGTTCACCTAGTGAGGAAGTATAGAGGGAGAGTAGAAGAGGTCCAAGAACAGAACCTTGAGAAACACCTACAGTAAGAGGGGGAAACTGAGAAAGATCGGTCAGAGAGGTAGGATGACATCCAGGAGAGGGCAGTGTCACGTACACTAAGGGAGTGAAGGATATGCAGCAGGAGAGGGTGCTCCACAGTGTCAAAAGCAGCAGAGAGATCAAGGAGAATGAGAAGAGAGTAGTGGCCCTTGGATTTGGCAGCAAGGAGGTCGTTGCTGACTTTTGTGAGGGCAGTTTCAGTGGAGTGGAGAGAATAGAAGCCGGACTGAAAAGGATCAAGGAGGGAGTGGGAGGAAAGAAAAGTGGTAAGGCGTTTGTAGACAATCCGCTCAAGGAGTTTGGAGGCAAAAGGGAGGAGAGAGATGGGTCGGTAGTTAGAAAGGTTAGGATCAAGGGTAGGTTTTTTTAAGAATGGGGGAGACAAGGGCATGCTTGAATGCAGAAGGAACAGTGCCTGATGAGAGGGAGAGGTTAATGAGGTGGGCAAGATGGGAGCAGGCAGAAAGAGAGAGGAAGCGGAGGAGGTGGGAGGGGATAGGATCAAGGGGGGAGGTGGAAGGTGGGGAGGACCGAATAAGGGCCATGACTTCCTCTCCAGATACAGGGGAGAAGGATGCTAGAGTTGGTAAAGTTGATTGGGAGGGGTGATCTGGGAAAGAAGGAGGTGGAGAGCTGGGGGACTGGTTGGATATGATGGTCTGACGTATGGAATCAATTTTAGATGTAAAGTAGGTAGCAAAGTCAAGGACAGAGAGCAAGGAGGGGAAACGAGGAGAGGGTGGGGGCGAAGGAGGGAGTTGAAAGTGGTGAAGAGATGATGGGGATTAGAGGACAGAGAGGAGATGAGGACCTTGAAATATGACTGTTTAGAGAGGGAGAGAGCAGCACTATAGGATGAGAGCATAAATTTGAAATGGAGAAAATCTGCCATAGAGCGTGATCTTCTCCACTGTCGCTCGGCGGTGCGTGAACACTTTTGCAGGTATCTGGTGCATTTGGAATGCCAGGGTTGAGGAGTAGATCTGCGAGTGTGAGTAGTGATCGCCGGAGTCCATAGCAGAAGTAAGGGAGGCGTTGTATAGGAAAGTGGCTTGGTCAGGACAGGAGAGAGAGAGGATAGGGGAGAGAAGAGAGTCAAGTAGGGAAGAAAAGGAAACTGTGTCGATAGCGTCAATGTTACGCTTAGTGATGGAGGCTTTTGGAGGTAGAGAAGGGGAAGGAGAGAGGGGCAGGTTAAAAGAGAGAAGGTGATGGTCAGAAAGTGGGAAAGGAGAATTGGAGTGATCAGAAATATCACATTGGTGAGTGAAGACCAGATCAAGCAAATGGCCACTCACATGGGAGGGTGAGGAGGTCCATTGGGAGAGACCAAGTGAAGATGTGAGGGTGATGAGTTTGGAGGCAGAGGATTCTGTGGGGATATCAATTGGAATATTGAAGTCACCTACTGTAGGATAATGGAGGGAAGGTCTGAGGAGAGAAAGTGAGGGAGCCAGGAAGCAAAGTTGTCAAGGAACTTGGAGGGAGGGCCAGGGGGACGGTAAATGACAGCTACTCTGAGGTGTACTGGGTGGAAGAGGTGTAAGGCATGGACTTCAAATGTAGAGAATGTAAGGGAAGGTTCAGAGGGTATGGGATGGTATGAGTAACCAGGGGATAGGAGGACCCCAACACCACCACCATGGCGACCCCCAGGTCGTGGGGTGTTGGAAAAGGTGAGGCCCCCAGAGGAGAGAGCTGCAGGAGAAGTGGTGTCAGAGGGTAAAATCCAGGTTTCAGTAATGGCTAAGAGATTCAGGGAGTTGGAGATGAAAAGGTCATGGGTTGGGAACAGTTTATTACAGACTGACCTGGCATTCCAGAGGGCACAGGATAGAGGGACAGAGTTTGTTGTAGAGATTTGGATGAGATTATCAGGGTTGCTATAGCGTGGAGGTGAGATTAGTTTGGGGGACCGAGATGAATAGAGTGTAGCGATGGTGCGGTCTCCAGTGCTAGAAGGGGAGTCGGCAGAAGGTGGGCAGGAAGGGAGATTAATGATATGTGGATGGATGTGGGGTGAAGTGACATGGAGAGAGGGGTGGGAGGAGGGATTAGCAGTGAGGTAGTAGGACCCCAGTGGAGTATAAGAGAATGAAAGTGGAGTAATGGGAGAAGATGGGAGGAAGGTAAACAGATAACAGATAAGGGGAAGAGGAAGTGGAGGAGACAAGGGGGAAAGCATAAAGGTGGAAGCAAGGGGCAGGACAAAAGATTAGGTAGACACTGAGTGAAGGTGGGAGTTGAAGAAAACATGGTCATGGTAAGGATGATGTGAATAAGGGAAGAAAAAGTTGAAAGTAGGAATGAAGAAAGAATGTAAGAGAGAGCGCAGATTTCCAGAAATGTAAGTAAGAGTACAGTGAGGGAAAAGTGTGTATGTAAAACAAAAGTTTATTATTGAGTATAATAAAAGTGGAGATTTGGTGGGAGCAGAAGTTAAATAATAAAATATACAGTGGTTGGAGCTAGATGATATAAGACTTAGAAACAGAACTTAGGTAAAAGTACAGTATCATAGAGGTAAACTGACATAACACAGATAAGTATGCATTAGGATTATATGTAAAGCACAGAGCCAGCAGCAATAGTAGGAAGGCAAGCATCAGGTGTATGCAGCTACCAGACAGGGAGTTCAGTGATGAAAGTCCTGGTTATGTAGTCCACAGGATGTCACAATCCTGGCTAGTTTTTACCTTTTGTGACTTACCTCTGCCAGCTGCTCCATGGATCTGTGTTTGTAATTCTCCTGGGACATCTGCTCTGGCTGAATCATGCTGGCTGTAACATCTCTGTGTGTGCAGACTGCTCTCCCCCCACACTGATTAAACACCTGGACCCTGCTCTGTCTGTGAGCATTGCTAGTCTTAATTGGAATCACAGGTGTGGTCCTGTTTCTCAAGGGCTGCAGAGATGAATACTCCCTCTACATGCTGTGCCTGGCTCCACTCTGAATGCCACTGCCAGACCATCTGTCTGTATCCACCAATCGCTGCCAGACTCTAGGTATATAGATCCTCCTCTAATAGCACTCAGTGCTTGAACATCGTGTTACGTTCCGTGGTGTACTGCTTGTGCTATAGCTGTTCCTCTGTGTGCCAGTATGTCCCAGGCTCCTGCTGGTTCCTAGACCAGTGCTATCCGTAAGCCTGCTGCATTCAGCTATCCACGCTACCAGACTCTCACCTACGGCTCCCAGGCCGCTCCACGTAGCTTCCACGCTACCAGCTTCTCCACACGGCTCCTAGGCCGCACCAAATAGCTTCCACGCTACCATCTCTCACCCACGGTTCCCAGGCCGCACCAAGTAGCTTTCACGCTACCATCTCTCACCCACGGCTCCCAGGCCGCACCAAGTAGCTTCCACGCTACCAGCGTCTACCCACGGCTATCCAGCCGCTCCCCAAAGCCATCCAGCTACCAACGTCTACCCACGGCTATCCAGCCGCTCCACGTAGCCACTCAGCTACCAGCGTCTGCCCACGGCTATCCAGCCACTCCACGTAGCCACTCAGCTACCAGCGTCTACCCACGGCTATCCAGCCGCTCCACGTAGCCACCCAGCTACCAGCGTCTACCCACGGCTATCCAGCTACTCCACGTAGCCACCGAGCTACCAGCGTCTGCCCACGGCTATCCAGCCACTCCACGTAGCCACCCAGCTACCAGCGTCTACCCACGGCTATCCAGCCGCTCCATGTAGCCACCCAGCTACCAGCGTCTACCCACGGCTATCCAGCTACTCCACGTAGCCACCGAGCTACCAGCGTCTGCCCACGGCTATCCAGCCACTCCACGTAGCCACCCAGCTACCAGCGTCTACCCACGGCTATCCAGCCGCTCCATGTAGCCACTCAGCTACCAGCGTCTACCCACGGCTATCCAGCCGCTCCACGTAGCCACCCAGCTACCAGCGTCTACCCACGGCTATCCAGCCGCTCCACGTAGCCACCCAGCTACCAGCGTCTGCCCACGGCTATCCAGCCGCTCCACGTAGCCACCCAGCTACCAGCATCTACCCACGGCTATCCAGCCGCTCCACGTAGCTACCCAGCTACCAGCATCTACCCACGGCTATCCAGCCGCTCCACGTAGCCACCCAGCTACCAGCGTCTACCCACGGCTAACTGGCCGCTCCACGTAGCCATCCAGATACCAGTCTTCCTGCCGGTCCCAGTCCGGTTCCTCCAAGCCCACTCACCTCACGGCTCGTTAGCTGCACCAAGTAGCTTCCATGCTACCATCCATCTGCAGGCTCATCTACTGGTACCCCGACCAGCTCAGTCAGCCTACCTGCCGGTCCCAGTCCGGTCCCTCCAAGTTCCTTCTGGTCTCATTCCTAAGTCTCCAGTTTCCAGTTCCAGTCACTCATCACCAAAGGCTGTAACTCACTGTTACCCACTTCTTATAATAAAGAGCTATTCATGTTAACCATGGTTCCAGTCCAGCCGGCCTCCAGTGATTCCAGCTCATCACCTGATACAGGTAACTCGCTAGCACCAACTGTGACAGTATGTTCAAGCCTAACGATGGTAGCGGATCAAGCACTTAATCCTGGATCAAGTGCTTTCCGTAACCTAATCACTCGTTTGGATTCACAGGAGGCGGTACAGCATCAAGTACTACAGCTTCTGCAAATTCTGACTAACCGGCTAGATGATACTTACCTGAACCCCTAACTACTTTCCATCAACTGCTGGAACAGCTACAGGCTCTACTCAACAAAATCTTTCAGATCATTCCTGAATTTCTTAGAGCTACCTCTGTCTCAACTAAAAACTCTGTCTTGGAATCTCTAAGAACCAAAGATTCTTCCATGCCAAGTAAAGTGAGACATCGAAGTTACCCGCGCTCCAAGCTCTCTGTGGCTGAACGCCAGCGGCGTAAAGATTTACATCTCTGTCGCTATTGTGGAGCTTCTGACCACTTTCTCGAAGGCTGTCCCCTTTGCAATTCCAGCAGTATAACTATGCGTCAACGTCTCAATGCCTGTTCCGGTCCCGTCCCGGATTCTGCCTGTTCCGGTCCCAGCCCGGATTCTGCCTGTTCCGGTCCCGTCCCGGATTCTGCCTGTTCCGGTCCCGTCCCGGATTCTGCCTGTTCCGGTCCCGTCCCGGATTCTGCCTGTTCCGGTCCCGTCCCGGATTCTGCCTGTTCCGGTCCCATCCCGGATTTTGCCTGTTCCGGTCCCAGCCCGGATTTTGCCTGTTCCGGTCCAAGCCCGGATTTTGCCTGTTCCGGACCTAACCCGGATTCTGCCTGCTCTGGTAGGGGACTTCAGTTGGCTACCCCAGGAGGGTCCTCAAGTCTCGTAACCCAAGAAGGGGTTTTGAGTCGCTCACCCCAGGAGGAAGTCTCTGTCCTCGCATCCCAAAAGGGGGGTTCATGTTCCATACCTCAAAAGGAAAAGTCGAGTCAACTTCCCCAGAAGGGGATTTTGGGTCCCATACTCCAACAGGGAGTGTCAAGTTCTGTACTCCAGGAGGGGACCTTAAGTCTCTCACCCCAGGAGAGGGTTACAAGTCTCACACCCCAAGAGGGGGTCCCAAGTTTCGCACCCCAAGAGGGGGTCCCAAGTCTCACACCACAAGAGGAGGTCCCAAGTTTCGCACCCCAAGAGGGGGTCCCAAGTCTCTCACCCCAAGAGGGGGCCCCAAGTCTCTCACCCCAAGAGGGGGCCCCAAGAGGGGGCCCCAAGAGGGGGCCCCAAGTCTCTCACCCCAAGAGGGGGTCCCGTCTCACACCCCAAGAGGGGGTCCCAAGTCTCTCACCCCAAGAGGGAGTCCCAAGTCTCTCACCCCAAGAGGGGGCCCCAAGTCTCGCACCCCAGGAGAGGGTCTCAAGTCTCGCACCCCAGGAGAGGGTCTCAAGTCTCGCACCCCAGGAGGGGGTCTCAGGTCTCGCACCCCAGGAGGGGGTTTCAAGTCTCGCACCCCAGCAAGGGGCCTCAAGTATCGCACCCCAGGATGTGGTCTCAGGTCTCGCACCCCAGGAGGGGGTTTCAAGTCTCGCACCCCAGCAAGGGGCCTCAAGTATCGCACCCCAGGAGGTGGTCTCAAGTCTCATGCCCCAGGAGTGGGGTCCAGGTTCCAGTTCCCAGGGAGAATTGTCATGTACTACTAATCCTGATCATGGCTCCTGTTCAGCATCTCCTGAAAATATCATTCCAGAGGATGACAGTTTCTGTAGCCTGTTCTCAGCCTCGAATGTTGAAGCTGCTGTCTCTGGCTCTTCAGGACTCCTTCCAGTTCCTTTAGTTGGTCCAAGTACCGAACAGCTGTCAACTTCAGTTGTTTTGATTCCTCAACAATCAGAGCATCCTCAAGTCTCTTCCAGCCCTGCACCTGAATGTGCTCCACAATCCTCGAACACACAAACTTCATTGGAAACTCCAGGATACATATATTTTGATGGGGACTTATCGCAATACTTTGCATTACTGACGCAATATGCTGCAATCATGGAAGCAGATCCAGCTTGTGGTATCACTCCTACCAACCTTACTAAGTACCTTCTCTCTTCCTTTAGAGGTAAGGCATTGGACTGGGCCAATCCTCTCATCGAGTCTAAAGATCCTGTGTTATTAAAAACAAAGACTTTCAGTGAAGCTGTTATTAAAGAATTTGGTCTTAAACCTGTCAAACGAAATTCTAGTTCTGAAAATCGGTCCAAGCAGTCTGTTGGTCCTACTAAAGAATCATCCTCTGCTGAGTCCTCCACTTCCCTGAACATGAGATGTGCGGCCACCTCCTTGTCCTCTTCATACTGCGGTAACTCCCAAAACACCATCAAAATTGGTTATATTTCACTTAGTTCCTCCCAGGAGTCCTATCAATGTTCAAGTCCTACTAAACCTTCGATTTTACCTTTAGATACTGACTCGGAGTCTGAACTTGATCCTGCATATGATAATTCTCCATTCCCTGAAAACCATCTGCCATTTGACCCTGTCCTTTCCAGTCATGTGTTTCCACAGGACTTACCAGAGATCCCATGTCCATTGGCTGGCACAAAACGTTCTCGCAGCAGAAAGAAGAATTGACGAAGGTCTTGAATCATCCCCATTGAAGAATTTCCACTTCTGGTATCCCAATAATGCAGAATTAAGAAGATGTCTAAAGTGATGTTTCTAGAGTGATGGTGTTCCTATGTTTGAAGCTCCTGTAATGTCATGTTTGGAAGAAAGTTTTTCAGTTTCCTGGGCGTCTCATTTTTTCATGTTCTCCTATGTATTTATTTGGGTGTTCGGAGTCCACCCTTGAAGAGGGGGGTACTGTCACAATCCTGGCTAGTTTTTACCTTTTGTGACTTACCTCTGCCAGCTGCTCCATGGATCTGTGTTTGTAATTCTCCTGGGACATCTGCTCTGGCTGAATCATGCTGGCTGTAACATCTCTGTGTGTGCAGACTGCTCTCCCCCCACACTGATTAAACACCTGGACCCTGCTCTGTCTGTGAGCATTGCTAGTCTTAATTGGAATCACAGGTGTGGTCCTGTTTCTCAAGGGCTGCAGAGATGAATACTCCCTCTGCATGCTGTGCCTGGCTCCACTCTGAATGCCACTGCCAGACCACCTGTCTGTATCCACCAATCGCTGCCAGACTCTAGGTATATAGATCCTCCTCTAATAGCACTCAGTGCTTGAACATCGTGTTACGTTCCGTGGTGTACTGCTTGTGCTATAGCTGTTCCTCTGTGTGCCAGTATGTCCCAGGCTCCTGCTGGTTCCTAGACCAGTGCTATCCGTAAGCCTGCTGCATTCAGCTATCCACGCTACCAGACTCTCACCTATGGCTCCCAGGCCGCTCCACGTAGCTTCCACGCTACCAGCTTCTCCACATGGCTCCTAGGCCGCACCAAATAGCTTCCACGCTACCATCTCTCACCCACGGTTCCCAGGCCGCACCAAGTAGCTTTCACGCTACCATCTCTCACCCACGGCTCCCAGGCTGCACCAAGTAGCTTCCACGCTACCAGCGTCTACCCACGGCTATCCAGCCGCTCCCCAAAGCCATCCAGCTACCAACGTCTACCCACGGCTATCCAGCCGCTCCACGTAGCCACTCAGCTACCAGCGTCTGCCCACGGCTATCCAGCCGCTCCACGTAGCCACTCAGCAACCAGCGTCTACCCACGGCTATCCAGCCGCTCCACGTAGCCACCGAGCTACCAGCGTCTACCCACGGCTATCCAGCTACTCCACGTAGCCACCGAGCTACCAGCGTCTGCCCACGGCTATCCAGCCGCTCCACGTAGCCACCCAGCTACCAGCGTCTACCCACGGCTATCCAGCCGCTCCACGTAGCCACTCAGCTACCAGCGTCTACCCACAGCTATCCAGCCACTCCACGTAGCCACTCAGCTACCAGCGTCTACCCACGGCTATCCAGCCGCTCCACGTAGCCACCCAGCTACCAGCGTCTACCCACGGCTATCCAGCCGCTCCACGTAGCCACCCAGCTACCAGCGTCTGCCCACGGCTATCCAGCCGCTCCACGTAGCCACCCAGCTACCAGCATCTACCCACGGCTATCCTGCCGCTCCACGTAGCTACCCAGCTACCAGCATCTACCCACGGCTATCCAGCCGCTCCACGTAGCCACCCAGCTACCAGCGTCTACCCACGGCTAACCGGCCGCTCCACGTAGCCATCCAGATACCAGTCTTCCTGCCGGTCCCAGTCCGGTTCCTCCAAGCCCACTCACCTCACGGCTCGTTAGCTGCACCAAGTAGCTTCCGTGCTACCATCCATCTGCAGGCTCATCTACTGGTACCCCGACCAGCTCAGTCAGCCTACCTGCCGGTCCCAGTCCGGTCCCTCCAAGTTCCTTCTGGTCTCATTCCAACATCTCCAGTTTCCAGTTCCAGTCACTCATCACCAAAGGCAGTTCTCACTGCTACCCACTTCTTATAATAAAGAGCTATTCTTGTTAACCATGGTTCCAGTCCAGCCGGCCTCCAGTTATTCCAGCTCATCACCTGATACAGGTAACTCGCTAGCACCAACTGTGACACAGGAGCTAGTAGTATGGAGAATGTGAATTCACAATTGTTCATTCCACTTTGTCCAAGTAATGTTTGGCTTGCTGTTTGATTGTAGATCGGTGGGTTTCCCTCTGTTTCACTTCTGTTTAACGCTGATATAACGCCAATAATCGATTTAAAATTTAATTGGCACTTTTAAAAAGGGCACTTATGAGATAGGGCACACCAGCCAAAGGCTAACCAGCCTTACTATGAACCTTACATAGGAGACCTTACATAGCCTGCATTAGGCTGTTAGCACATAGCAACAATCCATAAAATAATGCCACGGTGTCTGTTTACTAACTACCTGGATCAGATCGCCCCTCTCCTACCTCGTTGTCCATCTCTGATGCTTATGACTGAGAGAGCAGCAGCACAGGCTTTTAGGAGACCATACTTAGATTAGAGCAGGGAGCCAGGAGGAAGCTGGAGGTGAAGATGTAACAAGCCGTCTCATAGGTGTATCTGGCCCACAGAGAGCAGGAACATTTTAATACACATTTTCTTTTTTTTTAAACGTGGGAAGTGGGGACTGACGGGCACCAGTCCTTTAATTTGCCAGGGGAGCTCGGACCACTAGATACACCCCTGAGTGCGGGCTGCACCCAGGTGTCACCCTCTGAGGGGGTATCACCAAAATGCCAGCTTCTCTGCAGTGACAGGAGCCGGGGGCTGCAGTGTGACATTCTCCTGCAGCACCCGGCTCCTGTCATAGAAGAGGAGCTGACAGCCCAGTCTCCGGGGGCAGCCCAGCATCTCTGGCGATGTTGGGCTGCCTCCAGAGTGAAGTCATCGGGATCTCCAGTGAGACCATGCCCCTTTATTTTAGACCACACTCCCTTTTCGGATGTGGGCACGCTTCCTGCGCGGAGGGATAATCAGAGTGAGTACCGGGGGTCACCAGACATGGTGACGCCTCTGTAAACAATATATTTCTATACAAGTGATATCAACACAATGTGCATTGTATTGGTTGTACAAACTTAAACAAATTGTGCAAATGTGAGAGAATTATGTTGTGTGTGGTTTGTTTATTACCATTATGGTGTATAACTATATGTTATTGTATTTATATACCCTACACTTTACTATAAACCTCTGCCCAGATAGGATTGTTAACATAGAGCAGGCACTATATTTTGGTTTGTGTGGTTTCTCCCTTTTCTGTCTCAGACCACATAAGTACAGTCCATGGATTGTATGAAGTAGAAAGTTAGTTAACCTTTGGACACACTGATGACGTTTCGCTGCCTAATTACTGAGGTTGGGACACTTTATTGCTGGCATCTAGCAAGCAGTACAGAAATAGAACTTGAAATGAGTTTATGTTATATTTTTATATGATTATAGATGTAATTTAGCATAACTTTATTGAGTTACATTACAACACTGTCAACAGAGTACTCTGGGAATGGTTTATTTGTGTATGTATTGTAAAAATGAGAAAAGATAAGAAGTGACTGATGACCCACCATGATATTGGCAGCTGTTTCTGTTATTTGATCCAACATAACATCATGTGGCTCTAAAATGATAGCAGTCCAATAGCAATCCTGTATAAATTGATTGAAACATTATTAGGCATGTTGATAAGTGAAATTGGAAGATGCCTGCCCTCAACCTTTGGGCTCGATCTAATTAGTCGCAATGATCTTGCGACTGCGAGTTATTATGGCAATAGCCACACTTTACGGCAGCCTAAACTCGGACAAAATGCTTGCAGCTCCTTAGGGCTCAGAGCAAAATTGTGCGAATTTGGCCTCAGAGCCGGCCGCGAGATGAGGTGCTGTTGCCAGTGCTTTAGCGCTGTGGCAACGGCAATTCGCACCCTTCACAGCTAATTGGATTGACCCCTTAGAACGCAGTTGTCTGACACACAGGAAAGCACATATGTGGCTCTGGTGGAATGGGTATGAAGTCCCGGCGGCTGAACAGCCACCAGTTCAAATCCTGACACCGGCAGCCCGAAGGGAGAAGATCCCGACAGGGCATGTAAGCACCAGAGCCGTAACTAGACTTTTTGGTGCCATGTGCTAGAAAGAGCATTGGCGCCCCCCTCATTTTTCAAAGGGACATAATGCACCCAAAAAAGGGGAATGGCCTCACGGGGAAGGGCCAGGGAAGAGCTAGGAGAGGCCAGGAGATGCTGGGGATGAAATAAGAGGAAGCTACAAGTGAGAATGATAATAAACAGAAATTTGACAGGCTCAAAAAGCGCCCCCTGACCTGTGGTGCCTTGTGCGATGGCACCGGCCGCACTACCCTAGCTACGGCCCTGGTAAGAACCCTATTCCTACCTCTCCCCCCTAACCTCCCCTCCTAGTGCCTAACCCTAACCTCCCCCTGGTGGTACCTAACCCTAGCACCCCCTTACTGCACCCTAAACCTAAACCCTAAACCTAACCCTTCTGGGGGAGTGCCTAACCCTAACCTCCCCCCGGGGGTGCCTAACCCTCCACCCTAGAGGTGCTTAACCCTTTCCCCCACTCAGAACCTAACCCCGCACCCTAAACCTAACCCTAAACACCCCCCCCCCGCGGCTCAGGGCACCCCAGACTTACCTCGTTCAGACTGGCATCCTTCGCCATTCCGGTGTCTGGATTAAGATGGGCGTAGCTATTTCAACGCCTATCTTAAGTCCCTTGCTGGGATTCCGATGTCGGTATTGAGAACCGCCGGTCTCATAACTACATCCTGGCTCTTGTATATATGGACATTGATCCTTCGCTCGGCACTTAGAAAGTTGATAAGAAAACTATGCAATTTCCCTAAAGTTGTCATTCAATTAGCAAGAAGTGTAGCTATAGTCATTGTGAACTGTTGTAGAATAAAAATTGCAACACACAGCATTAGGTCAGTGTTTACAATGGTATAGCTGCATACTAGAGGCATTTCCGCAACTAGGGTGGGGGGGGGCTGGAGGTGCACGTGCACCGGGTGCGCCGCACCAGCCTGCGCCAGTGTGCTCCAGCCCGGCACTGCAGGGAGACTCCAAGCCGGACGCCCGCTGAGATGTTATTACCAGCGGGCACCCGGCTCCTTCCCTGCAGTGCTGTGCTAGCCGGAGGCTGGAGTTCTCTCCTGAACACCAGCTTCCGGCTCTCCCCACAGGCGCTATGGGAGAGACACAATGACGTCTCTCCCATAGTTCCGAGGAACAGCCGGGTGGACCCAACGGCGGCAGTCACAGGAGCGGGGTTTAAGGTAAGTATTTTTTTTTTGTGTGTATGTGGCACTACGGGGGCATTAACAGGGGGCACTACAGGGGGACTACAGTGGCATTACCTACAGGGGCATTACCAGGGGGCTGTACAGGGGCATTACCAGGGGGCACTACAGGGACATCACCAGGGGGCTCTACAGGGGCATTACCAGGGGGCTCTACAGGGGCATCATCAGGGGGCACTACAGGTGGCATTACCAGGGGGCTCTACAGGGGGATTACAGTGGCATTACCTAGAGGGGCATTACCAGGGGGCACTACAGGTGGCATTACCAGGGGGCTCTACAGGGGCATTACTAGGGGGCATTACTATTTGGGCACTACAGGTGCATTACCATATGGGCACTACAGGGGCATTACTATGGGGACATTACTATATGGCCACTAGTACAGGGGCATTATTATAGGTGCACTGCTGAAGGGGGCATTACTATGGGGGCACTGCTGCAGGGGCCATTACTGTGGGGGAATTACCGGGGGGGGTGGGGTGGCCAAACTACTGTCTTGCCCCAGGTGACAATATCCTTAATTTCGGCCCTGCTAGAGGGTAATATTGTTTTCACAGTTTTGACAGAATGAAGCTAAGGTTGGTTTTACATAAAGTCTTAGAATGTGGTGCGATTAGAAAAATAATGTTTTCTTTATACTGTATATGATGGTGTAATGGTTAGCATTACTGCCTCACAGCACTGGGGTGGTGGATTTGATTCTCACTATGGCCCTAACTGTGTGGAATTTGTATATTCTCCATGTGCTTCAGTGGGTTTCCTCCCACACTCCAAAATTATACTGGTAGGTTATTTGGTTCCCAACAAAATTAACCCTAATGTTTAAGTATGTGCATGTATATGTGGTAGGGAATATTGGCCCTGATACAGAGCCGGACGGTCTGACCAGAGCGCTCGCTCTGAATCAGGGCCCACCTCCATTAATATGGAGCGTCCTCCTGGACGCTCGTATAGCTGTGGGTCACCACCCACAGCATATACGAGCGTGCAGGATGATGGTCGCGATGGTCTTGACCATCGTGACCATCGCCACTGCGAGCAATAGCCTGCGGTTGAGGTTTTCAACCGCAAGGCCAGGAGTGATTTTGGCTCTATCAGAGCCAAAATCACTCCCACTGACATCACTGGTGATGTCAGTGGGGCCGGCTTCAGACGGTAGGCGTTCCCTTGGGAATGCCTCCGTCTGGCAGGCACGCCCCCGGCACGCCCACCAAAGGGGGCGTGCTGTCAGTCAACATCGACAGCACGCCCCCTTTGATGAGACACTCCGAGCGAAGGAAAGTCCTTCGCTCGGCGCGTCTCGCACATGCGCACGAGGGAGCTCCCTCCGTCGTGTGCATGCGCAGTGCAGACCATCGACCCACTTGCGAGCGGACAGCCGCTCGCAAGTGGGTCTGAATGAGGGCCATAGACTGTAAACTCCCCTGGGGCAGGGACTGATGTGAATGGCCAAATATGCTCTGTGAAGCGCTGCGGAATATGTGTGCTCTATATAACTGGTAATAAATAAATAATAATATAATATATATAAATATAATGTCCTGTATGCAAAAGCAGTTTGAAAAACTCTGTATTCCCCTTATATCATAAGTACCAAGTCTCCTGAATTGTCAATATTATAGTAAGACCTTACAGATCCATGGAGAGCATGCAATTTTCCCAGAACGCGCTTTACCTTACTGCATGTTAACTAAAATGAGCCATTCCCTCTCCCTAGACTAGAGAACTGCTCCATGCAGCTGCTTTTCCTATGGCCTATGATTTGTCTCACAGCCCCGAAGACAAACACAGGCTGTATGACGTTGCAAAGGGGTCTACAATCTGGATGACCATCACAATTATATGATTATTCCTTCAACTCTTTTCTGCAGACATATTAAAGTGGCGAACATAAATGTTTGACAAAATAGAAGTTGCTCATTTTATTAATAACAGCAGGAGCTAGAAATCTCACCCCTGTCAAAGAGGTAACAAAAGGAAAATGCAGAAGGCATGGTTAAGCATATCTGCAAATACACAATACCATATTTTGCAGCACCCTTTTTGAGTTCTGCAAATAAGGATTGTTCCACCCAAATCATAAGGTATGTGATAAGTCACCCATAACATGATTCTCAGCACATAGCATCAGCGTGGACCTGTATGCTCTGTGTGACCCTGCGATTTGTGGTATTGCCGTAGAGCAAATTATTATTGTTTATATGGTGCCACAAGGGTTCTGCAGTGCCTAACAAAGTACAAATGAGCAAACAAGATACTAGCAATTTACAGTAAAAAACAATGCAGGGCAAGTTTATAAACATTGGTACAATAGCGATCATAACACTCCAAAGTAGCAGGGTGTCAGCAACTAAGTGTTAGGTGCCCTTGTGGGGAAATTGGAATAGATGATTGTAAGAGTAAGGGAAGGAGAAGCACATGAGGGAAGAGGGCCCTGCTTATGAGAACTTACATTCTAAAGAGGAGGGGCAGACAGACTGGGGTGACACAGAAAGGGTAGACAGTGAGGAAGAAGCATGGAGCAGCAGGTTAGGATGAGAGCTGGAAGGCTTTGATGAAGTAATGGGTCTTGAGAGCTTGTTTGAAGATTTGTAGAGAGGTGGAGAGTCTGATAGGGACAGGGAGAGAGTTCCAATGGTAGGGAGCAGCATGGGCAAAATCTTGGAGTCAAGAGTGGGAAGAAGTAATCAGTTGGCAAGGGAGGTAGCATACATTTGTTGAGCGAAGTGGGCAGGCAGGAGTGTGAAGTGAGATGAGATCAGAAATGTAAATGGGAGAGGATTGGGTGAGGGCTTTGTAAGTGAGTGTAAGAACCTTGAGTTGGGTTCTGGAAGGGGAAGGGATGCCAGTGTAGAGCTTGTAGGAGAGGGGAGGCAGAAGTAGAACGTTTGGAGAGGAAGATGAGCCTAGCAGCAGCATTAAGGACTGACTGGAGTGGAGAGAGGTGGGAGTCAGGGAGGCCAGATAAGATGATGTTACAACAGCCCAATCTGGAGATTACCAGTGAGTGGATAAGGGTCTTCATTGCCTCCAGGGTGAGAAAGGGTCTGATCCTGGAAATATTTTTGAGATGGAAGCGGCAGGACCATGAGAGATACTGAATGTGTGGTTTGAAGGAGAGGGAAGAGTCAAGGTTAACTCCAAGACAGTGCACTTTGGGGCTAGAGGAGATGTTTGTGCCATTAATAGATAATGAAGTTGTGGGCAGTGAGGTTATGTGGGAGGGTGGGAAGATGATTAGCTCAGCATTAGACATGTTAAGTTTAAGAAAGTGCTGGGATATCCAGGAAGAGATAGCAGAGAGGCAGCTGAAGATACAAGTGAGGAGAGAGGGGGAGAGGTTAGGGGAGGAAGGGTAAATCTGAGTATCATCAGCATAGAGATGATATTGTAGGTCAAATGAGCTGATGAGTTCACCTAAAGAAGATGTATAGAGGGAGAATAGGGGAACACCTACCATTAGTGGGAAACGTGGGGGAAGAGGAGACATGAGAGTAGATAAAGAAGGAATGGTCAGAGAGGTAGGAGGGCAGCCAGGAGAGAACAGTATCACGTAGACCAAGGGAGAGAAGGATCTGCATGAGGAGAGGGTGGTCCACAGTGTCCAAAGCAGCAGAGAGATCAAGGAGAATGAGCAGAGAGTAGTGATCCTTAGATTTGGCAGCAATGAGGTAATTGCTGATTTTTGTAAGGGCAGTTTCAGTGGAGTGGAGAGAATGGAAGCCTGACTGAAATGGGACAAGCAAGGAGTGGGAGGATAGAAAAGTGGTAAGGTAGGTGTAGACACACACGCTCAAATAGTTTGGAGACAAAAGGGAAGAGAGAGATGGGTCAGTAGATGGAGAGAGTGTTCGTATCAAGGGTAGGTAAGAATGGGGGAGACCGAGGCATGTTTTAATGCAGAAGGGACAGTGCCAGATAAAAGAGACAGATTTAGGAGGTGGGAAAGATGGGAACAGGCAAGGGGGAAAGGTAGCAGAAGAGGCGGGAAGGGATAGGGTCAAGGGGGTAGGATGAGGGCCATGACTTCCTCACCAGATACAGGGGAGAAGGATGTCAAAGTCGGTAAGATGAATGGGGAGGGGTGGTCAGGGTAAGGAGGGGGAAGAGTCCTGAGGGTCTGGTGGGATATAATGTACAAATGTATGGGGTCAATATTAGATGTAAAGTATGTGGTAAAGTCAAGGGTAGAGAGCGAAGAGGGGAGGCGAAGAGAGGCTGGGCAGAGGAGGGAGTTGAAAGTGGCAAAGAGACTCTGGGGGTTTGAGGACTGGGAGGAGATGAGGTTTTTGAAATATGATTGTTTAGAGAGGGAAAGGGCAGCACTGTAGGATAAAATAATTAATTTGTAATGGAGGAAATCTGCCATAGAGTGTGATTTTCTCCACTGTAATCAGAAATATCACAACGGTGAGTAAAGACCAGGTCAAGTGAGTGCCCACTCACATGGGAGGGTGATGAGGTCCATTGAGAGAGGCAAATGAAGATATGAGGGTAAGGAGTTTAGAGGTAGAGTATTCTTAGGGAATGTCAATTGGAATATTAAAATCACCTAGGATAATGGATGGGAGGTCAGAGGAGAGAAAGTGAGGGAGCCAGGAGGCGAAGTTGTCAAGGAATTTGGAGGGAGGGCCAGGTGTACTGGTTGGAAGAGGCGTATAGCATGAACTTCAAATGTAGAGAATGTAAGGGATAGTTCTGAGGGTATGAGTTGGTATGAGTAACCGGGGGATAGAAGGACCCCAACACCACCAGCATTGAGAACCCCAGGCCGGGGGGTGTGGGAGAAGGTGAGGCCCCCAGAGGAGAAGTGGTGTCAGAGGGTGAAATCCAGGTTTCAGTACTGGCTAGTAGATTCATGGAGTTGGAGATGAAAAGGTCATGGGTGGGGACCAGATTATTAAATTACTCCAAATCGTTGGTATGATTGGATCATATATTCGTGTGCTTTTGAATGCTCTGACATGTGGAAATTATGCTTTAATAGTTTTCTTTTTTTTCCCAGTAATTTTTTTTATTTAGGGTTAAAGAACAAAATGACAAATCAAATTGAAAAGTGAACAGAGAATTTCAAAGCACATTGTGAAGTACAAAAACAAAAAGTGTAATATACATGCAGTCAGGGCCGGCTCCAGGGGAGAGCCGCACCCTGTTCAGGATGGGTAATCATTGCCCCTTCGGCTCACGTGTCAAATCCGTGCATGACCGAAAATGGAGTGTGGATTAATTACCTTCGGCCATGCCCCCTAAATGGCGTTAATTGTGATTGTGCCCATATGGCGCACCTCCCATTAATGTCAGACTGGGGGCGAGCCCAGCACTACGTCAGTAGCTGGGCTGCCCCCAGCCCTCTTCCTGCCACATGCATCCATTTCTCTTCTTTTGGGCCAGCACCTCCGCACAGCTGTGGTGGTGGAGGTGCCCATCCTACCGCCCGCCCGCAGGACACTTCGTCCTACGGGTGGAGCAGTGCCCGACAAACGGGACTGTCCTGCTGAAATCAGGAATGGCTGGGCCCTCAATGGGGTGGTGCCCCTGTTCGACCGCACCACTCGAATATGCCTCGAGCCGGCCCTGCATGGAGTACATAAATAAGGATGAAGAACAGGTTCACCTTGAAGTCCAGTGTGACATTTTAAATGTAAATAGCATTATTCCCAACAACCACAATATGAACCTTAATCTATACCTAACTTTATGGTGCAGTTGAAACTCGTGAGCAGAGGTAGCAAGGGAGGGAAAAGAGGAAGGTGTCCTGAAAGAATTACAACCTCACAGCAGCAATACATTATATTGTAAAAGACATGAATGGTGGGGAAGTTGCTGGATCGGGGGAGGGGGGGTGAGATGGGAAACCAAGGCCAGCAAGCTGCTTGAGATGAAAGGGATACACTTAAATCCACTCTTATAGAGGATACAAGTTAAGACCACTTCCATGCCCAGAAAATGGCACAAGACATTGGGATACAGGGGGTCCATAACAACAATGACATGCAAAAAGATAACAAAGGTCATATTGCCCAGGAGAGGTAAAATAGAAATGAGAACAAGAACATACAATTGTACATGAACATGTGAAATGAACAGATAAAATAAAGACCCAGGGCCAGACTCAAAATTAGGAGGAGCGTAAGAGTCACAACAAATCAACAATATTATATTATTATATTAAACAGCTTTGGAGTATCCCAGTTGATGACTGTTGAACCAAGTTGGGAATTTGAGACTAAAGAGAGAGCAAACAGAAAAATCAAAAATATGTTTTTATCTCTTCATGCTCTGTTTGGGTCTATCTCAGATCGCTTCCCACTTGTTGCCTGTATAAAACACTGGAGGGAGCTGGTTTGTGTGGAAGGCTAGCCAATTTGGGAAAGTGATCAAGGAAAGGTCAAACACCTCACAAAAGTAGTCGAGGTCAGATAGATCTTGATGGGTATGCAATTTTCCATTTTTTCAGCACCTGAAGGCTAAAATGGCTAAAAAGATAGCTCTACTTCTAGTGGGCATTCTTTTCGCAGGGTGCATCTATCAGAGGCTTGACCAGTCACTGTAGCTGAAGGGCATGCCATGAGAGTTCTTGGAAGATGTGGATCCAATGGCCATCAAAATCTACACCATCCAAATGTCTGACAAGGTTGAAAATATCCTATTTTTAGCAAAATTATGCAATTTGCTATGGGCTTGTTAGGATTTTGCTGCAGAATTTTATTAAAGATGTTTTGTCAATACATCTGTGAAGCTGGGGATAACCTCTGGGAGAACCCGATTTTGAAAGTTGTTCCTACTACAGCCACCTTTATCTAGACGTTGATTCTTTTTTCCAATAACTAGAGATCTTGCATCTCAAGAGCCAACACATTTCACAGCTTGTTGTGATAAACAGAAGAAGCTTCAATGATAGCCTGGTGGTATGACGTGTGACTTCAAGTTAAGGGTTAGCCACTTCATTGCGGACTTCTCTTGTAATATATTTTTTAATAGTTTAATATTTTTTAGTGGGTAGATCTTGTTTAGTAGGTAAGGTTCAAAGAAGCTGCAATATTTCAGCAATGCTAGTATGATTCGACACACCGGAACTACAGTCCTGGCACTCAGCAAGGGATGGAGAGTCAGATGTAGTTAAGTTAGTAGGAGTGGATGGCCAAGGAGGGTCACCCACAGCAGGAGGACTTGGAGACTTGAAGGAATTATCAGAGGTCCAAATTTTGCAGGTTGGTAGACATCTTACGAGCATCATTTTATTTCATTTCCTTGCCCATTTGTACTGGGTTAGATGAGATACTGATAAGGCTCACAAAAGTATTGGTACAGTGTAGACATATACATAGGGGTACATTTACTAAGCTGAGAGTTTGGGAGAGTTTACAAACTCTGGAGAGTTTGGGCATTTTTTCCCACTCTCAAATTCACTAATGTCAAACTCAGAAGAGATATCTCCTTTGCTACGGGAAAATACTGGAGAGTTAGCAAACTTTCTTCAATTCACCATCGGCAAACCTCGAGAACCTTTTCACTAGTGAAGATAGGATTCTGGAATTTACCAAGCAGAGAGTTTCTAAACTCTCATGAGATGGGAAAACTCTCCTGTAAAAACTCGTGAAAAAAATACACCTGCCTGTGATCTGAGAGTTTGGCAGAAAAATACACAGATCGCTGTGATCCATGTATGTTTCTGCCTGTAAATATAGGAAAAAAATGTAAACATCAGAAAAATAATGACATAGGGTTCCCCCCAAAAAACCTAACCAGCCCCAGGCTTGCCAGCCAGTCCTGGTTTCTAAAATTACGGGGAACAAATTGTGTATTGTTCCACCATAATTTAGAAGCCAATACCAGGCTGCAGGGCCAGTCCTGGTTTTAAATATAGGGGAGAAAAAATTGCGTAGGGTCCCCCCTATATTTAAAACCAGCTCCAGACCCAAAACTGCCGGGCTGTAATGCCACAGCCGGGAGACCCTTTCACCAGGGCTCTGGGGCCAAAGCATTATCAGCCCAAGGTGGTCAAGCCAAGCTGGGGATCTCAGTGGAGGTTGGGACCCCCAAGAAGGGGTACCCCCCCGATACCCCCGGCCGCCTGCCGTTTTGTGGGCGGCCGCACTGACATCAGCAATGATGTCAGTGGGGAGCTTCCTGCTCGATCAAAGCAGGAAGCTCTCTGCGGCTTGCAGTTGCCAAGACCCAACCTTAGGGTTTCGTCGCAAGCCCCAATGGTTGCGATGGTCTTGACCATCGTGACCATCAACCTGGTCGGTCGCTAAAGTTGTGGGTGGTAACCCACAGCTTAGCTAGCGACCGGGAGGCCGCACTTAAAATTACAAGCGGCCGCCCTCTGAATGAGGGCCTTTGTGTTTAAGTGTAAGATATACTTTGGTGGAATGTTATTCATTCTTACACAGACCATATGGTTTTATTGTAATTAACGTTTTCACACCCAAATGTCACGCATTCCAAGGTGTGTTTTGTCATGACAGCCACTGAATAATACCGTAGCTTAATTTAACATAAAAGCATCAGTATTTTATCTTAATTAAAACTCACACATTGGTAATGTGGCATCACAGATAAATTCCATTCACCTTCATCTAAGCTTCTTTGCCAGATCATGGAATAAGCACATTTCACATGCGTTCTACTTTATACGGTAGGTATGGTGCTGTTTGTGCTTTACCAATTTTATTGATATAATCAGGAAATGCTTTCAGGGTGTGACTGTGTGATAGTTTGTGCAATAATTCCACAGAGGAAGTGAAACTTTCAGATTTCTTCATTAAAAGAAGAAAAACTCACTTCCGCTTCCAAGGTGATATTCCCGGGGTCTTGAGGATGAAGCAGATCTGTACTAGTGTTTTTTTTCTGCAGTTAAACAATTTAAGAGAATGTGCAATATCTTTCAAAGGTCACCAACTTCAGTGCAGTTTATTTAGCAGAAAATATGTGTACATTATTATAAATCAAATATTTGACCCCAGATGTATTGCAGGCAAAATGTCAACATATTCCCCACATTAACATAGAGATAACAGAGTTGTGGCTCGACATTGATAGTAGAAAATTCTAAAAAGGCACTACTCTACTTGTACACAATATAATAACACTTATACACAACAAACAGCATTGTCTTGACAGTTAATGATTATGAAAGTCACATTTTCTACATAAAATGTAATTAAAAACAAACACAACTTTGAAATAAAAATTAAACTAAATACAAACATCTGTTGGATTCCCCTGTAGGAGTGCAATGGGAATCTTCTTTACTGCAGTAGTCCAAATGGAAATGTGAAAGATTTAATGTAAAAAGACAACCACATCTTCAGGTATTATAGCATCAATGCTAATAATTTAAGTACTATCAGCTGGAGGAGTCCATACACAATCAGATGCAATCCGCCAATCAAAATGTGTTATAGAGTAGCTGAAAGTACAGCACTTGCAAGAAATATGCCATATACAATGTACCACAATTGGTGAATGTGCCCTTGCTGTACGTTCACTATGCCTGCCTATCCAACTCTGCCAAAGCAAGGGAAGGTAAATACACTGTAAAGATGTGGATTTATGGATGTCTCTCATTTCATGAAAATGATCAGCACCCCAATTTTCTCATTTTAAAGGCACCCAAGCAGTCAGTATGCACTTTACAAAGACAAGGGACCTATAGAGGAAGGTCATGCCTGAGATACTAAACATAAAGGCTCTGATGCCAGTGAAGGTGGAAATGATGGCTCACTCAATATTCTTGACATTGCATTCAGAAGAGGGTTTGTTCTGTTTTAAAGCGTAGGTAGATGGTTCAGGAGAGTTTGTGCATTAAGTACAGATGGCCAGCCCCTTCTCTTGACATGATATTTAATTAAAAGCATAGGTGTGCGCACATATAATCCAGGATATGTCCAGGTACCCCTTAATGTTAGGCGCCATCTTTGCGCTTCTCAGCAAAATGACCAGTGTAGCTGACATTCTCATGTGATGACAGCATCAGTGAGAGTGTCACCCAGTGACTCACCACACGTAGCAACTCAACGGCTCCTTCCCCTTCATGTTCCCCTTATTATCCTAACCCCCAAAGGAGCTGAGGATGACGTAGTGCAGTGAGTTCAACATGCACTGTATAAAATACACTGTTTAGTTGTGTTTGGCATACTGTAATATGAATTTAGTGCACTACTATCTTGCATAATATATGCATAGGTAGATTAAGAGTTAGATTGATAGATGGGGGATATTAGGATTTGAGCGGAGATTGGAGACATGTGATAATGAGAGGGATTGATTAAATAAAATTAATGCTACATGGGAATGTGGCCTGAGTGGCTAAAATGGCGGTCACATAACTCCTCTGCTCTGTCCGCAGCTCCTACCATATCTGCCTCAGGTCCTTCTGAAGCTGTTCCCCATAGTGTCTCCTCTATTCAGGGCTGCAGAGCATTTGAGCTCCTCATTGAGCATCCTTCTCCTGCTTCAGACTTTGTACACTGAGCTCCACTCAGCTCTGCAGGTCTGCCAATAACATCTTTGTGGATCCTGGAGCGCGTGCTGTTTCCTCTGCTCTGCAGGAGACCCTGTTTGCAGCTGCCCACATCTTTGCTTTCTCTATCCCCCCATTGACCTCACTGCTGCTGTGCCTTTGTTAGTACATTTTATGGGACCTGCCTCCTGGCACAAGTCTGGAGATGCAGCTTGAACTGCTATCTGGCCCGGCTCAGCTCAGCTTAGCTACCTCATACTCACACGATCTGAGGTACTGTGATGGTTTGTGGACTGTCTGCTGACATACTGGAGCTTCATTCCATAGTCCCTGGAGTCCTGCTGTGGTGCTCCTTGTCATCATGTCTGGTGAATGTTTGCTTTGCCCTTGGGCCCCCCCAAGATTCTACCACCTGCTCTCCTAAACCAGTGTCCTAAAACCTGGTCACCCCATCTGTACTGCTGGCTTTCCCTCTGTAGTTTACTTCCCCAGCTGCTGCCCTCTGTCCTGCTTCCATTGTTTCCCTTTTTACCAGCCCTCTACTGCAGGAGCTTTGTGATGTTCTAACCGCCTCCTGGTTCCCCCACCCAGAGCTTAAATCTAATATCAAAGTTCACTGGCATTTTTTCTCCCCAGGAACATGGTTCTGCTCCAATCACCATGCACAGCTCGATAGCACCCACCAAAAAAGGGGGTAAATCTGAAATTATTCAACATTTCCAATGTCAGTAGAAGCCTCTCTCCTCCACTTCATCCCTGGCTTCTGCACATGATCAGGAGATTCATGGCAAAGGTGCCCCCTCCACTAAGGGAGACAATCATGCTCTCCAATCAATGATTGCAGACCACAAGAAGTCTGATGGCATGTACTGATATTTCCCAGGAGTTCCAAGTTGCCACTGCTAGGTGGCATGACCAGGGTTTCTCGGCATGGCGGTCGGCTGGTGATACCTCTGAGGACGCTATGGCGAGGGGCGTCTGGCGGTGGCGCTGGTGCCTGGTGGGGTGCATTGGCTGTGCGTGGTCCTGTGTGGGCATACTGTCACTCTGGTCTGGTTAGGCCTGGTGGTGCTTCCGTTCCGCTCTGGCATGGGCGCCGCCATCTTGCCTCCAATCATGTGACCTAGTTGCCCTATCCTGGTGTGTCACATGCTCCTCTCTGACCAGTCACGGCTGAGCACTGGGGATTTAAGGGAGTTCAGAGCTCCCTTTCATTGCCAGTGCAACGTGTTTCTCAGCGAGAGCTGAGAGAGAGAGTTCCTGTGCTTTCACCTGTCTGTTGGATTCATTGCCTAAGCCTGCTTCACCTGACGTGCTCCAACCTGCTGGATTCCCCTGCCTCCTCCAATTACCTTCCCTATTGCCTGAGCACCTGTGTCAGCTAGACTTACCCTGCACCCTCCATATACCTTCTTACCTGCCTGAGTACCTGAACCTGCTGTTTCCCTGCACCTTGCTTCATTTCCCTCCCAGCTGGACTTCACTAACTCTGCCTGCATCAGTTACAGCTCACCAAACCTGCATTCAGTTAAAGCTCATCAAACCTGCATTCAGTTACAGCTCATAATACCTGCATTCTGTTTTCAGCTCACCATACTTGTATACTGGACTGTTCCTGCCTGTCACTATCTGGACATTTTCTCATTAACCCCCACTACAGTTATCAAGTGCACTTTA
The DNA here is from genome assembly GCA_031769625.1 of Taudactylus pleione. NCBI lineage: Eukaryota > Metazoa > Chordata > Amphibia > Anura > Myobatrachidae > Taudactylus > Taudactylus pleione. The sequence continues at coordinate 18,112,825 of JAUIMM010000045.1, read as the reverse complement.
GTGCTATACCTGGACTTTTTCCTTTGCCATTCCCATGTCCTCTAAGTCACTTATTAAAAACTCCACTTTTTCATTTAAATCTGCTTCTGTGTCTGCTCCTATCACCACCCCGGGTCCACAACAAAATCAGAACCTCATACAAGGGATCTGGAGTATCACAGTAAATAGCTGGAATTCTTTTGTGAAATGAGTGAGGATTTGAAGAACAGGGAATTCCGTAATAACCTGCAGCTCAGAAATGTCCCAGAGTCAGTTGTTGTTACTTAGCGTCAGTTTTAAAACCGATGGCTTTAGACTGCGTTTTTGTGTCTAAAAACTGTGTATTTACTATCTGTAGGTTTTCAGTCTCAATTGAAAATAGACGGCAGTGTTGATCGGTTATGTCATCGGTTTTGACATTTCCAATGAAAACAGATGACAAATTCGACAACAAAACCGACCAAAAATCGACCACAAACAGACCAATACTTGCTGGTGGTGTTCTATAAGGTAGAACATACTGTACCACATGCAATTTCTACATCACAAACGCCAAATAATCCCACCTGCATTAGAACAAGTATTGCCACATGATGAGGGTGTAATTTGGTGGTTGTAGGTTGTAGGTGAGAGTTGATTTGCTAGAGAAGTTTGGTGAGTGTTACTTCGATATCTGAAAGTAGTCTTGTCATTTTCTCTGTAGTCTTGTCTGAGTTTAAAGTTTGTCTTATTTTTTGACTGGTGTCATTTTTAATTTCCGTCTTCTCAGTGTTAATTTCTGTGGGTCTGTGATGTGTTAATGAGGAGTGTAGTGTTAGTGTAGGTTTTATATTTCAGTGTTTATTTGTCTTGTCTGTCTACTTAGTGTTATTTGTTATTCGTTTAGATGGAGGGAGAGAAGAGAAGAAGCAGAGAGGACCCACACACACATACCCTGAGAACCCATCTCCATCTTCACTTCCTAAAAGGAAGCGATAAAGTCCAATTATTTGCCAACATTAATACATTTCAGCATACTTACCGTTAACATGTGTATTTATTGCTTCAGTGAATTTTTTTTTAGCAAAACAAACAATAGTTGCAGCTTTGTAGTAGATGTCTGTATTCTAGTGTTAGCGCTGTAGCTTCAATCACGGTCCGTTTATTGGAGCAGCAACATGTTTCGACCACCTCTGTAGACTGTTTCAAGCTTATTGTCTGAAGTTAACAGCACTGCAATAGTAAGACATGGTGTTGCGGGCCCTTACACTAGAATACAGCCATCTACTACCAAGCTGCAGCTACAGGATGGATCTCGGAGCTCTGAATATGAGAGCTCCTAATGTGCCCTAGAGCATGTCTGAGCATTCGGCACTGCTGGTGTCCCAAGGAAGCCGGTGCTTGTACCTCCTACTGCTTCTGAAGCCACTGGGGATATAGGGGAGATTTATCAAAGCTTGGAGAGAGATAAGTGGAGAGAGATAAAGTACCAACCAATCACCTTCTAACTGTCATTTTTCAAACACAGCCTGTGAAAATAGCAGCTAGAAGCAGATTGGCCGGTACTCTATCTCTCTCCACTTTAACTCTCTCCAATGTTTGATACATCTCCCTCTCGGTTTGCTTCTGATCGCTCTCCTCCCTTATCCCAGTGGCTGTTTCCTGACTAACCAGTGCATAACCTCCAGCTTGTTTCTGACCTCCTCTAATCTATTACAGATATCACATGCACCAGACCCCAGCTTGCTGACAATTTTTCAGTGCTTGTTACCGCAAGTCAATCATGCTGGAAACCTGTTCAGAAGCCCACAACCTGTATACTGGTGTACCATGCCTCTGATAAAGGTAGTGCAAATATTACCTGATAGGATCGAGTTCTTATTTAATTGTGACAGTGTACTCTGGTGAAAATGGATTCTTCAGGTGATGCTTTTCCCTTAGAACTGCTAAAGCATTTCCTAGTTCACGTTGAGAAACAAGAAAATGACCTTTGTCTGCAGCTCTTATTCAGGGCATTGTTGCTATACCTACTCCAGCTGCAGTAACAGCAAACAGTCTGGATCCAGGAAATTCCACTACAGCATCGGGAGGTTCATCTTAGCATCAGATTCCCACCTTGATAACATTTGACATGGATCACAAGGCCTGCAGAGGATTTTTTAATCAATTTGAGTTAATGCCAGACAATATTCCCTCAGAGAAAGCAAATGTTTATATTATTTCTTCACTTATGGGACAAACCTCTGTCCCACTCTGGATATATACAATGTAGTATGTCTACCTGCACTGTACTCAAAGTGTGTGCAAGTTGCGCCTGTCAGGGATGTGTGAAAGGGCATTTCCTTCTTCCTCATTTAAAAATTGTCAAGTGGTGCAATTAACAATTACCTTTAATGGCCCCAATCAGGGAAACACAATAGTACGGTATTTGTGTAAAAACAATATATGTTTAATATAAATATAGATGAGTTCCATGAAGATGTATGCTACTGACAAAGTAGGGAGCCTCTGGGCCTGATTCATTACCGATCGCAACTGCGATTACGTATGCACAGAGGTGCGATTATCAGCAGAACTGCAACTGAGTTTTGATCACACCCACCATGCGCAGTGCCATCAAGTGCATATGCAGTTGCTAATGCAATCACAATAGTATAGCGACTGCAATCGCAACACGGAATGATCACAGATCCTGTATAGCTAAGGATCTGAACCAGTCTTCTCACAGCATTCAATGTTCTTCTTGTAATGGTTGTTTGTTGTCCACACGTGATTAATGTTAAGGGGTATATTTACTAAAATTAGAGTTTATAGAAGTGGAGATGTTGCCCATAGCAACCAATCAGATTCTACTTAACATTTATCTAGCACCTTCTAGAACAGCGTTGTCAAACTTGGGACCATCCAGCTGCAGTGGAACTACACATCCCAGCATGCACTGCCATAGTTTTGCTATTAGGGTATGCTAAAACTGTTGCAGGGCATGCTGGGATATGTAGTCCACAACAGCTGGATGGCCACGAGTTTGACACCCCTGTTCTAGAAGATAATGGCTAGAATCTGAGAGATGCAAATCCTTGACTGGATTGTCCAGCCTGAAAGTGAAAGTCTGTTACAAGGAAGTGATTTAAAGTTGTTTGTGGTGACTCTTTTAAAAATGCTGGGGTTCCAAGTAATGTTCCAGAGAAAGAGACATTTAAATTGCCAAAGCAGATTAAAAATGTCAGTGTGTGTGGTAAGTGAAATAAGGTGCAAGGACCACCAGGAGAGGACTATATCAGCATAGATAAATTTGATTATTTGGGCCGTATTCAATTAGTGGCGAAAACTGACTTTTTTTTTTCGCCATTGGTGAAAACCGTTTTCACCAAAAAGAAGGTGACATTTTCACCAAAAACAGACGAAAATGGCAACAGGCAAAAAAAAAACCGAGAAAATTTTTCTCCATCCCAAACAAGGCAAAAAAAATGCAAAATCCCTATTTTTGGCAAAAAATGTGGGGATTTCTTTCAGAACTCTTTGGACACCCCCCTAATGATAGATTACCAGAAAAAAAATCGTAAGTTGCGTACTTTGGTGAAAAACTATGCGCAAATGTTGGGCGAAAAAAAAAATTGTTGAAAATGGTTTTAATGTATTGGGTCTGATTTTTCGATGGGCGGTATGGATGCGTCAATTCTTTTATATATCGCATGCGGTCGCAGCAGGACATTTTTTTTACGTTTTTTAAATTTGTGTTTTTACAACACGAAAATACTTGTACCTATTTTAACGAATCCCCAATTTATGTGGAACAGTATTTTCCTGGAAAAAGTAGCTTTCTATCCTTTTTAAAAAAAAAAATTTTCGCCCAAAATTTGTGTGGTCGTTTTTCGCCAAAGTACGCAACTTACCATTTTTTTTACTGGTAATTTATCATTGGGGGTTTCAAAGGTAGCCAATAATAGGGATTTTGCATTTTTTTTCTACCTGGTCTGGGATGGAGAAAACTTTTCTCCAGTTTTTGTTTTTCGTCTGTTGCCATTTTCGCCTGTTTTTTGGCGAAAATTTCGCCTTTTTTTTTGCAAATGGCCGTTTTCACCAATGGCGAAAAAAACAACCATTAGCACTGCTAACTGAATATGGCCCTTAGTGTGAAGTTTGGCGTGAAACACTTTTACACTATTGAGACCAGATAAGTGACTTGGAGGACAAATCTACAAAAGAGAAGCTTTTGCATGCACAAACTGAAAAAACTTTACAGAGTGAGTTGTCTTCTTTGAAAATAGCATTTGAGCAGGAGTAAATAAAAATACTTAAATCTCTTAAAGAGACAGACCTCAAATTAGTGGTTATGTCTGAACGCTTTGAGGAGGCTGAAACATTAAAATCTATACTAAAGTATGAGAATGATGTGCTGCTAGCAAAGAATGAAGTATTAGAGCAAGGTGTTGTTGAATTGCATCAAAAGTTTGTGGTACTTCAGCAGAAAATGGAAGAATGTGTCCAGTGATATCAGAGTGATGCAGAGTGCATGCAAGTGAAAATGGCAGATTTGACTGTGGTATTAAAAGAAAGAGACTCTTAATTGTGTCCACAAAAGTAAAGCTTAAAGATTGTGAGTTGGAGAAAAGTTCTCTGGCTGAAAAGTTTTGTGAAGTAAAAGAGCAATATCTCCAGATACTGCAGACTCATGCTCAGCAGGAGACAGAACATGAAGAAAAAGAGATGGAGATTGTTCATCTTGAAGTCAGCTGTGAGGAGCAAGTACAAACTCTTCAATCTAATTTAGCTGCAGTTAGAGCAGTTTCAGAGTGTCTGACGGAAAGAAATGTGTTTCTGGAGGAAACGCTGCTTGACACAGTAGAGCACAGTGAAGCTTTGGAGAGAGAGCATAACCTTGCCCATGGCAGGGCTTGGAAGTTGCAAGAACAGCATGAGAACCTTGAGAAGTGTCTGCTAAGTACACAGGACCAGTTGCAAAGATTCCAGATGGAGAGCAATACCAAAGAAGTGGAGTTGCAATGTGAATTAAACGTGGCAGAGTCTCAAATAGCTGTACAAAACTTGAGACTTGCTGAATTTGAAGTTGTGGAGGGCAATCTTCTGCAGTCGGAGAGCAAGTTGGAAGGCACCATGGCGAAAATTTCCCAGCTGGACGAGTAGCTGTCTGCAACACAGAAAAAGTTCCACATGGTAATGGGAAAATCAGAAGGGGAAAAGAAGTTGAATAGCATTCTGAAGTTGGATTCTGGACCCAAAATGGTGTCCGATGTCTTTGCTGAACCCAGTGTGACAGAAGTACATAAACACAAGCAGCAATTGTTACAGGTTGATTCTGAAAAGGCTGGTGTGCATAGTGACATGCTACTGGTGTAGAGTGTCTTGTGTGATGAGAAGCGGATGAGCAGTGAGATGCTTAAACAAAGTAAGATGTTCCAGGAGAATGATGTTTGTCAGCAGCAATTTGACAAAGAAGATGTCCCCATTAAATGTCACAGTGTCCAAGAAGAGACAGAAGTATCAAAGTTGAGAAATTTTCAGAAAGACTATCTTGCAAAAGGGGGTGAAGTACGTTGCAGTGTCCTTCAGCTTACAGTGATAGCTGAGGGTGTGAATAGGTCCAAATTGCAAAACTGTGGCTGAAGTTGATGATAAAGAAGCAACGTACACAGATGATGATCACAAATCCCGTGAAGCAAAGGTACAGGATGTACAGAAGTCTACAGAGATGCTGATGGCTTCCACATATGAGACTCGGTTGTCACCGTGTGATCAGAGTGATGTGAATGTGACCTAATCACACTGTTTTGCTGTGGAAAATAGAACCTTAAAGAAAGTTAATGCTGACAGTCTTATGAAGAGTAATACTCATGTATGTGAAACAATGCCTTCATGCAAGCAGGATGGAACTTGCAATGTTGCTGAATTTGTCTGTGGAGAAGTGGAGTGGTCTCACATTATAAAACTTGAAGCAAGCAGTCCAACTAAACTGAATTTAAAAATAAGGACCTCTGTGGAGAGTAAACTTCAAACTGTGCTGGTGGAACATGTGGAAGATGTTCATCATATTTTCAAGGCCCAAAAAGCGGAAGCTCAAGAAATGCTGAGGGATATGAGCCTTATGTAAGTGGCAGATAGCCATCAAAGCCGTGAGATAAAATTTGTGGATCAATGGAGTAAATGCTCAAGTATCTTATGTGGGCATGAGAGTCCGGAATCTTAGAATGACAGTGCCAGTACATTGTCTGACATAAAGCTAAGGCCTGAAAGTTGTGATGCTGATGACTCTCAGGATAATGTTGGTCCCTTGAAAGAGGAGCTATCAGTGAAGTATGCCAGAAGCCAATACAGGGCTTCAAGGCTGAAGGTTAAAGATGTGACCAACAGAAGTTGGCCAAAAGGTGTGCCTTTAAGAGATTTCAGCAAAAGAAACCTATATCTGGTTAAAAAGAAACAAAGGAAAAGCCATTCTTTGTATGAACCAGAAGATTCTGAGGAAAATAACTTGCTGGGTTTTGCTGACAAGAGTGAAGATGAAGTACGTCACTTTAGGAAAAGTAATTTCAAGATCTTAATGCCTGACATGGTACCCATGGATGAACCTCAAGTACTGCATATAGAAGGCAAAGAGTTCAAGTGATACCATAAAATTAGGAAAAAAGTTAAAAGAAAAGAAAACCACAGAACTTGGAAAAAGAGTCCACTGAAGATTACCATTGCCTGGATAATCTTGGATGCGGTGGATGGCTCGTATGAGAAGAATGATGAGGGACTTCGCCATGAGAATGCCTCGTCCCATGTCGCTCAACCCTGGGGTTTCGAGCTAGGCAGGGGGATGTGTGACAGTATCACCAGAGATGACGCTGGTGAGCAGCAGATTCTGTGTGGGGCAGGGGAGATCCGCCCACACAGAGAGGGAAAGGATTGTGGGAAGATGCCTAATTGTTGTAGTGAGAGAGAGTCAGTCTCAAGCAAGACTCTGCAGTCAGGACAAGCTGGGGCCTGTGTGTCCAGTCCAAGTGGGACTGCAGTTGGAGACCAGTCTGGGCTGGGAAGCCACTAGTGGCTAGGAAGCCTGGTTCAGACCTACAGGAGGTAGGGAAAACCCTTAAAACTCCAAAGACTGTATATGTTACTCTGCAGGGAGCAGAGGGCCTGATTCAGACCTGCCCGCGAGCGCTGGGCGCTCGCAAGCAGGTCGATGTTGGCCCAGTGCACGTGCGCACGACAGAGGTGGCTCCGTCGTGCACATGCGCGAGACCCGGATAGCGACGGGCAAGCCGTCGCTCTGGGTCTCGCTACAAAAGGGGCGTGCTGTCACTCAACATCGACAGCATGCCCCCTTTGGTGGGCGGGGGGTGTGTGGCTGCCCAGACAGAGGCGTTCTCATGGGAATGCCTACCGTTTAGGGCCGGCCCCCCTGACATCACAAGTGATGTCAGTGGGAGTGCTTTTGGCTCTGTCAGAGCCAAAAGCACTCTTGGGCTTGCGGCAACGAGACCCTACTGCAAGGGTCTCGTCGCAAGCCCGATGGTTGCGATGGCCTTGACCATCGCAACCATCTTCCTGGTTGTTCGCTATAGCTGTGGGTGCGACCAGGAGGCAGCTCTAAAAATAGAGAAGGACGGCCCTGATTCAGAGCGAGCGCTCTGTCAGAGCGTCCGGCTCTGAATCAGGGCCAGAGTGCGAGATTGAAAGCAGGTCAGGAGTCTCAGTGTCAGTAGGCTGGAGCCTGCGTGAATACCTTTCAGAGACAGGACTGGGACTTTGACTCTGAGAGACTGTGGCCCTCATTCAGAGCCGCACACGCTCTGAGCAGAGCGCACGCTCTGAATGAGGGCCGGCCTCCATGCAAATGGAGCGTCCTTCTGGACGCTCGTATAGCTGTGGGTCACCACCCACAGGCTATACGAGCGTGCATTTTGATGGCCGCGATGGTCGAGACCATTGCGACCATCGAAATTGCGAGCCGGAGCCTGCGGTTGAGGTTTTCAACCGCAAGCTCCGGAGTGATTTTGGCTCTATCAGAGCCAAAATCACTCCCACTGACATCACTAGTAATGTCAGTGGGCCGGCTTCTGACGGGAGGCGTTCCCGTGGGAACGCCCCCGTCAGGGAGGCACGCCCCCGGCACGCCTACCAAAGGGGGCGTGCTGTCAATCAACATCGACAGCACGCCCCCTTTGATCAGACACAACGAGCGAAGGACTTTCCTTCGCTCGTCGCGTCTGGCGCATGCGCACGACGGAGCTCCCTCCGTCGTGCGCATGCTCAGTCCATAACATCGACCCACTTGAGAGCGGACAGCCGCTCGCGAGTGGATCTGAATCAGGCCCTGTGTTTGCAGATTAGCTGCACAATTATAGTTAGGGTCGAAGAAGTGAGTTAGTTGCCCTGATGGGGGCTAGGTTTGTTTATTATTATCTGTTCATTTTGTTTCCTGATTTCCATGCTGGAAGTAAAGCACCATTTTCATTTATTACCTACTGGAATTCTGCACCTAATCACTGCACAAATTCACCCCTCTACCGAGCTAATTATCCCAAGTCAACACAATATATATATACAGTATATATATATATATATATATATATATATATATATATAATATATATATATATATATAATTTATTTTTATTTATTATTTATTACCAGTTATTTATAGAGTGCACACATATTCTGCTGTGCTTTAACGAGAAGATTTTGCCCATTCACATCAGTCCCTGCCCCAGTGGAGCTTACAATCTATATTCCCTATCACATGTACACACACATACACACTAGGTTTAATTTTGTTGTGAGCCAATGAACCTACCATTATATTTTTGGAGTGTGGGAGGAAACCGGAACACCCAGAGGAAACCCACACAAGCACAGTGAGAATATACAAACTCCACACAGTTAGGGCTGCATGTATGTGTATATATATATATATATATATATATATATATAGACATATATATATCTATATATATATATACATACATACTGTACATACAAACACTCAGTGAAGACCATTTTGAAAAGAAATATCTATTATGACCAATCATGTTAGAAAAGTCATTAAATTTTGGTTTAGCTATTTCTTTCCTACAACAACAGAAAGCACTTCATCAAAGGCATTTGAGGTGAGCTGCAGTTGCCATCTCCCCTTCCCCTGAGCCCTGACAGACAAATGCACAGTCTATTCTCTAGTGTAAAATAAATACAATCCCACTCACCCCCCTCTGAGTATTGGGGTGATTGCACTTGTGTGCAATGCTGAATGCAGATTACCAAAAATTGTCAATCTGCGCATGTGCAGGACCCATTCTGCGTCTGTGCAGAATGGGTCCTGCGTAAACTCATGCATCTGATTTGTTGCCTTTGCCTGATTGTCAGGCAGAGGCATTTAAGGGGTGTTGTGGAGATTGTGCTGGCTGGTGTGCCACCAAACGGGTGCATGTCCGCCCTGTTTTCCGTGAGTATCAAGGGGCGCAACTGCGTCAACAGATCCAGTTTCCTGGTTACACAAGGTGACCAGTCTGAGTAAGGTGAGGCGATGGTCACTATGGTGATCTCAGCCTGTGACCTTGCTGGCAGTGCAGGGCTCACAAATGCAGCAAGGGGTGTCACATACCTCCTGCTATATTTGCATATTTTCATGGATAAAATTTTAGAACTGCCTGCATGTCTTTATTTTAACTAAAGTGTATTGTTTGTTTTAAAAAAAAATTAACAATAGTTATGTGTGTAATTTGTGTAGGTTTCAGGCTGCAGGCCTGTTTAAGGCTGCACACAGTAATCTATTGGGGCCGGTCATCTGACATAGAAATACCATTGCTGTATGATTATACTGATTTTATAGGTAATCTATTGGGACCAGTCATCTGACATAGAAATACTATTGCTGTATGATTATACTGATTTTATAAGTAATCTATTGGGACCAGTCATCTGACATAGAGATACTATTGCTGTATGATTATACTGATTTTATAGGTAATCTATTGGGACCAGTCATCTGACATAGAGATACTATTGCTGTATGATTATACTGATTTTATAAGTAATCTGTTGGGACCAGTCATCTGACATAGAAATACTATTGCTGTATGATTATACTGATTTTATAGGTAATCTATTGGGACCAGTCATCTGACATAGAAATACCATCAGGCTCGGACTGGGCCCCCGGGGAATCGGGTAAATCCCCAGTGGGCCCTCCTGCTTTGTAACTCCGCCCACTTTAACCAGGGGGCGGGGTCATGCAGGGGCAGTACTGGTTCTATTGGAAGGGCCACAATCAGGGGTTACAGACAGCCTACTGAATGGAGCACAAATTGACAAGGAAGCCCCAAACCTCCTCACCAGGAGTAGCGACCCCCCCTCCTCCTGAGTTCTGGCAGCAGCGGGCCATTCCCATCAAAAGTGGCGGCATCATCGCCGACGGCAGCAGTGGCCCCCCGCATACTCCCTGTCTGAATCTGCGGGCCACCCCGCGTCCTTAGCGCCAGCAGTAGCGCGTTCCCCGGTGTCCTCACCAGCGGGCCCCCTCGCATCCTTAATGCCGGCAAGTAGCGCGCAACCCCACTCCCGCGTCCTCAACAGTGGGCCTCGCATCATCAGTGTCTGCATCAGTGGGCCGCCCGCGTCCTTCACACCAGCAGCATCAGGCTCCCCCGTTCTCAACAACGGCACCTCCCTTGCAATCATCAGCAGCAGCAGGGCCTGACTCCTGCAGAAAGAGCGCTGGGCTGACTCGTGGATGCAGCAGGGGACGATGAGGCGGGCCACGGGACTGTGGACATGCTTAAGTGCATGTCCCTACCTGCACTATCGGCTGCCCACCTGGCTGTTACACCCAAGGCGGGACCTGTCACCTGCTTCTAACTTCCTCTGCACTGGATGGAAAGGTGGGAGCAATGAGCAGCACACTGCAGTCGGAAGACCAGATCAGCAACAGGCGGTGAGTGGGGGTGAAGGGGACAGGATGTCTTTTTGTTAGTAATGTACTGTATAAAGGGGGTGTCTGGGTGCTGGCAGTGTGAGGGGGCTGTCTGGGTGCTGGTATTGTATGAGGAGGGTCGAGGGGGTCTGGGTGCTGGCAGTGTAGGAGGGGGTGTATGGATGCAGGAGGTAGTGTAGGAGAGGGTGTATGGATACAGGAGGTAGTGTAGGAGGGGGTGTATGGATGCAGGAGGTAGTGTAGGAGGGGGTGTATGGATGCAGGAGGTAGTGTATGTGGGGGGTGTCTGGGTGCTGGCAGTGTAGGAGGGGGTGTATGGATGCAGGAGGTAGTGTGGGAGGGGGTGTATGGATGCAGGAGGTAGTGTATGAGGGGGGTGTCTGGGTGCTGGCAGTGTAGGAGGGGGTGTATGGATGCAGGAGGTAGTGTAGGAGGGGGTGTATGGATGCAGGACGTAGTGTATGAGGGGGTGTCTGGGTGCTGGCAGTGTAAGAGAGAGTTCTCTGGGTGTTTAGTAGTGTAATGGGGGGTGTCTAGGTGCTCGTAGGAGGGGGTGTCTGGGTGTTGCTAGTATAGGAGGGTAGTGTCTGGGTGTTGGTAGTGTATGAGGGGGTGTATGGACGCAGGTAGTGTGTAAGGTGTATGTCTGGGTGTTGTTAATGTAGGAGGGGGATATCTGGATGTTAGTAGAGTAGGAGGGGGTGTCTGGGTGTTGCTAGTATAGGAGGGTAGTGTCTGGGTGTTGGGGGTGTATGGACGCAGGTAGTGTGTAAGGTGGGTGTCTGGGTGTTGGTAATGTAGGAGGGATGTCTGAGTGTTTCTGGTGTGTTGATGTGTAAATTAATGGGGTGTCTGAGTGTTGCTATTGTGTTAGTGAATAAGGGGTTGTCTGGGTGTAGCAGATACATTAGTAGTGTAGGTGCTGCAGGGGTGTTGGTAGCGAATGAGGAGGGTTGTGTCTGGGTTGCTGGGGTGTCATTGGTGAATGACAGAGGAGATAAGTAATTTGTGAATGAGGGGAGTGTCTCTCTGAGTGCTGCTGGGGTGTTGGGAATGAATCAATGAATGTGTGTGTAGGTAGCACCAGCCACTATTTTGCCTCTGGACGCCTCTTATTAACATACGCCTCTGACACCAAACAATCAGCCACATCTATATATATATATATATATATATATATATATATATATACACACACACACAGAGTTAGAATGACTGCAGATGCTCTCTCTGTCACTGACTGATCCACCACTGTGAGGGAAGGAGGATGATGGAGGAGAGGATGTGGGTGGGTTATGAAAGGAATATGAAGGAGGAGAGGATGTGGCCGTGGTATGAGGGAAGGAGTATGAAGGAGGAGTAGATGTGCAGGGTATGATGGAAGGAGGATAGTGGAGGAGAGGATATGGCCGTGGTATGAGGGAAGGATGAGGATGGAGGAGAGGATATGGCTGGGGTATGAGGGAAGGAGGATAGTGAAGGAGAGGATATGGCCATGGTATGAAGGAAGAAGAAGGATGGAGGAGAGGATGTGGCCGGGGTATGAGGGAAGGAGGATGGTGGAGGAGAGGATATGGCCGGGGTATGAGGGAAGGATGATGGTGGAGGAGAGGATATGGCTGGGGTATGAGGGAAGGAGAATTGTGGAGGCTAGGATATGGCCGGGGTATGAGGGAAGGAGAATGGTGGAGGAGAGGATATGGCCGGGGTATGAGGGAGGGAAGATGATGGAGGAAAGGATGTGGCCGGGGGTATGAGGGAAGGAGGATGGTGGAGGAGAGGATATGGCAGGGGTATGAGGGAAGGATGATGGTGGAGGAGAGGATATGGCCGGGGTATGAGGGAAGGAAGATGATGGAGGAGAGGATATGGCCGAGGTATGAAGGAAGAAGGAGGATGGAGGAGAGGATGTGGCCGGGGTATGAGGGAAGGAGGATGGTGGAGGAGAGGATGTGGCCGGGGTATGAGGGAAGGAGAATTGTGGAGGCTAGGATATGGCCGGGGTATGAGGGAAGGAGAATGGTGGAGGAGAGGATATGGCTGGGGTATGAGGGAAGGAAGATGGTGGAGGAGAGGATATGGCTGGGGTATGAGGGAAGGAGGATGGTGGAGGAGAAGATGCGTCCGTGGTGTAAATTATATATATTGAAACTAACAAATAAAAATCACTGGCGTGTACAGTATATATAACTGATTAAAGGTACAATATCTTTTTTTATTTTCTAATATGTATTTTAGAGTTCTAAATTTACCATGCTCTTGATTTCTATTGAAATAGAACAAATCTCTGACATTAAGGGGGTGATTCAGATGTGGAAGCTGTTGCAGTAGCGACTGCGAATTTTGTCACAGCAGCTACTTTATGTTAATGTAACTGATGATAGGCATCCTATGGTGATGGAGTACACATCTTTTTTTCAGACTTGGGACTGTGTATGACTAGGGAGCTGAAACGGGGGCTGGGTGGGCGTGGAGAGGCAGCAAGGGGACGTGCAGGCGCTAAAAAACTGCAGTAAGGGTATGTATGTGGGGATAATGGGGGGGGCAGGGGTTGTATTTTATAGGGCTCGTGGAAACCTTGCACCAGCCCTGGTGGGACCTCATCTCTGAATGACCCCTTGACCAGCTTTACATCCTTCCTCCCCATATGACCCCACCCTAGCTCTAATCCTCCCACTTACCAGCAGTGCTTCTGCCCCTTCACCAGCTCTCCCTCTACCTGTCTACCCCGGCTGTCCCTTTGCCACTCTCCTTGGCTTTCCCTTGGCAGTGTGAGGGGGCTGTCTGGGTGTCCTTCTGCCACCTTTTTCAGCTGTCCTTCTGTCCATGTTCCCCAGCTGTCCCTCTGCCCCCTTTCTTGGCTGTCCTGTCACCTTCCATGGCTGTCATTCTGCCATCTACGGCTGTCCCTCTGCCACCTTCCTCCACTGTCCCTCTGCTACCTTCCACAGTTGTCCCTCGGACACTTTCCCTACCTGTCTCTCTGCCACTTTGCTCAGCTGTTCCTCTGCACCTTACACAGCTGTCCTTCTGCATCTTCCCCCAGTTGTCCCTCTGCAGCTTCTACAGCTGCCCCTCTGTCCCACTGTCATTTGTGCCTTTGCTCACTTTTCCATCTGTGCCCCTGGGGCCTATGTATAATCGTACTCAACCTCACATTCAACCTCGTATTCAACCTTGCCGTGGGGGATACTTAATGCCAGAGAAATTCATCATTGCTCCGGTGCGGGTACAGCTGCTCCGAAAAGCAGCTGTCCCCACAATTAGTAGCACTAATACAGAAGTAGCAGCGTTACTTACCTTCCCCCTGCGGCCGTCTTCTGTGCATGTGTGACCTGAGGTGACACATACGCAAAGCCGCTGGGTAGTCAGTGAGGAGGTGGCGGAGGGATCGATCTAAAGATGAAGCTTGTTCTCGCAAGCAAACCCCGAAAACATTAAGTTTTTGGAGTTTGCTGAATATAGGGTGGTCCTATCAGACCCCTGATGATGAATGGCCTGCATGGTTAACGGGACATTTTAGTTATGATAAATTTGCCCCTCTGTCGACCTGCACATCTATTAGACTAAATTGGGCATAGTGCTGTCTGACAATGTATAATATTATGATGTTTCCTTTGTGGAACGGTCACGCCCCTCCCATTATTGACCATAATTACCTAGTGGATGGTCACACCCATTCAGCGGGCCCCTGTGTCTGCATTTGCCTGGTGGGCCCTTAATGCCCCAGTCCGACACTGAATACCATTGCTGCAGGGGCTGGCTGGCAACTTTCAGCCTGGGGGGCAACAAAAGCAAGTGGCCCTGGTGTTGTTAACCCTGACTAGAGGTTGCACTTAAAACGCAATAGCCCTCACAAGAAAAGAATAAAACACATTGGGGCAGATGTATGAAGCTCTGGGAAGTGATAAACGACCAACCAATCAGCTCCTAACTGTCATTTTGCAAACACAGCCTATAACATGACAGTTAGGAGCTGAGTGGTTGGACATTTATCACTCTGCACTTTATCACTTTCCAGAGCTTCATACATCTGCCCCATTGTCCCCTACAGGAAAACAAATCAAACGCAATGGCCCTCACAGGAAAAAAAATAAAACACATATGCATTGCCCATGCCGCCTAACAAAAGTTTGACCTGACCTGTCAGACTCACACAGCGGAACTACCGGTTGCTGCCACTTCAACTTGCAGGCGCTGGAGCGGAATAGAGAGAGGAGCTCCCAGTCTCCCCCTTGCCTTCAGCCACGGGATGCACCAGCACACGGCAGCATCAGTGACTATCAGTCACTGCAAATCACAATGCACAGTACTAAGCACTGGAGAGACTTAAAGTGAATGAAGATAAAGTACCAACCAATCAGCTCCTGTCATTTTCAAACACAGCCTGTAAAATGATAGGAGCGGATTGGCTGGTACTTTATCTCTCTTTAAGGCTTAGTACATAGACCTCTTAGTGTTGATCTTGCATGCGTGTGTGTATGTATGTGTATCCGCCTTCAGTATACTAAGTTAGAATGGATTCGGCTATTATACTCTTCCAAAAACACATTACAGCAAAAACAATGGCCCTCATTCAGAGCCGTACGCTCTGAGCAGAGCGCACGCTCTGAATGAGGGCCGGGCTCCATTTTCATGGAGCGTCCTCCTGGACGCACGTATGGCTGTGGGTCACCACCCACAGGCTATACGAGCGTGCATTGTGATGGTCGCGATGGTCGAGACCATCGCGACCATCGAATTTGCGAGCCGGAGCCTGCGGCTGAGGTTTTCAACCGCAAGCTCCGGAGTGATTTTGGCTCTATCAGAGCCAAAATCACTTCCACTGACATCACTAGTGATGTCAGTGGGCCGGCTTCTGACGGGAGGCGTTCCCGTGGGAACGCCCCCGTCAGGGAGGCACGCCCCCGGCACGCCCACCAAAGGGGGCGTGCTGTCAATCAACATTGACAGCACGCCCCCTTTGATCGGACACAACGAGCGAAGGACTTTCCTTCGCTCGTCGCGTCTGGCGCATGCGCACGACGGAGCTCCCTCCGTCGTGCGCATGCTCAGTCCATAACATCGACCCACTTGCGAGCGGACAGCCGCTCGCGAGTGGGTCTGAATCAGGCCCAATATCCACAAAAGGACTGACATTTAAAAACATACTGCACATAATATATACACTGTATTTACACACACTAGATATAATGTCCGGCATTGCCTGGCTTTCTTTTTAATTCTTATAAACTCTCTTTCTTCTCTCTCTTCCACCCCCGTTTCTCCTCCCCACTTTTCCCTTCTTATTCCGTCTTTCACTTCCCGCTCTGTCTCTTCTCCATATCTCCCTTCTCCCTCCACTATTTATTTTTCTCCGATCCCACTACTTTGTCTCTCTCTCTTCAATCCCATCTTGGTTTTTTCCCCTCTTGCTCTCCTGCCCCTCTCTGTCTTTGTTTCCTTTCTGCCCCTCTTTCCTGCTCGTTCTGTGTGGTGGAAAACATCGAGAGTGATTTTACAGTGTGTTACATTTGCTGGGCATGCACTGCCAGATAAAATGTCTGTCAGACCGATAGACAGTGTATCTGGCAGCCTGACACCCAGCAGATATCGCGGGCATACACTGTAGACATCTCACAGGGTATTGGCCCGAGATCTGCGCTCTGCCCCTGGAGAGGTGACATTTCCTTGTTCCTTCACTGGGAAGGAACAGGGGAAATGTCTGTCAGTCGGCCATGGCTGAGCATACACTGCCTAATGCAGCCGACATTTAACCTACAAAATATCACATTGGAAGGGCATGCTGAACGATCTGGCATGCCCGACCAATAAATATTTTACGCTCGGTCGCCCGCACACACAGTACAATTATTAGGGTGATCCGCTGATATCAAGTGGATTGCCCCGATAAATGTATAGTGTATGCCCAGCATTAGCACCAGTGTTAGTGTGTGACAGTAACATTTTGGGTAATTGTGTGGTGCTTAGCATTAGGGCCAGGGTGAGTGTGCGGTGCTTAGCGTTAGGGCCAGGGTGAGTGTGTGTTGCTTAGCGTTAGAGCCAGGGTGAGAGTGTGGTGCTTAGCGTTAGGGCCAGGGTGAGTGTGTGGTGCTTAGCGTTAGGGCCAGGGTGAATGTATGGTGCTTAGCATTAGGGCCAGGGTAAGTGTGTGGTGCTTAGCGTTAGGGCCAGAGTGACTGTGTGTTGTTTAGCGTTAGGGCCAAGGTGAGTGTGTGGTGCTTAGCGTTAGGGCCAGGGTGAGAGTGTGGTGCTTAGCATTAGGGCCAGGGTGAGTGTGTGTTGCTTAGTGTTAGGGCCAGGGTGAATGTGTGGTGCTTAGCGTTAGGGCCAAGGTGAGTGTGTGTTGCTTAGTGTTAGGGCCAGGGTGAGTGTGTGGTGCTTAGCGTTAGGGCCAGGGTGAATGTGTGGTGCTTAGCGTTAGGGCCAAGGTGAGTGTGTGTTGCTTAGTGTTAGGGCCAGGGTGAGTGTGTGTTGCTTAGTGTTAGGGCCAAGGTGAGTGTGTGGTGCTTAGCGTTAGGGCCAAGGTGAGTGTGTGTTGCTTAGTGTTAGGGCCAGGGTGAGTGTGTGGTGCTTAGCGTTAGGACCAGGGTGAGTGTGTGGTGCTTAGCGTTAGGACCAGGGTGAGTGTGTGGTGCTTAGCGTTAGGACCAGGGTGAGTGTGTGGTGCTTAGCGTTAGGACCAGGTTGAGTGTGTGTTGCTTAGCGTTACGGCCAGGGTGACTGTGTGGTACTTAGCATTAGGGCCAGGATGACTGTGTGACGCTTAGCGTTAGGGCCAGGGTGAGTGGGTGTTGCTTAGCGTGAGTGATAGTGTGCATGGCAGGAATACAGTAAATGATGAGTGTAGTCAATATGAGGATCAGTGAGAGTTATACAAGGGTGAATGTGACTGAGTGACAGGGAAATGAGAAGCAATGAGAGTGACAGGCAGTATAAGTGGTAGGAATATTGAGTGTGTGTTACAGAGGGGCTGAGGGTAGGGACAATAAAGGGAAGTTACAGCCACTCGCTGCTTTGAAAACACTCACCCTGGCCCTAACACTAAGCAACACACACTCACCCTAGGCCCAAACTGTATTGAAATATATATATATATATATATATAATAGTTGATGTTTTGGGCCCCACACACCCCTAAACAAAACAATTGGTGTGTATACTGTGTGTGTGTATATATATATATATATATATATATATATGTGTGTGTGTGGGATCTACAGGTGATTTTAGATGGCCACCTAAGAAAATTTGCCCCTGTGTATGAGTGCCCGCAGATTGTGGATTTCTCTCTCCCTCCACATTTTTTTTATTTATTTGCACACAAATATACACAGATATACATCATATATATATATATATATATATATATATATATACACACACACACATATACACACACACAGACCACAGTATTCACAAATATATCTATATATAACTACTTTCAAAAATATTTCTGTTGGTGCTTGCTTACCTTTTGTAGTTTAGGGTAGCACTGCCTGAGGCTCAGTGGTAAGCAATAGCCAACAGCCCGCAGGAGGTGACATCCACGTACCCGAAAGACAACATCAGTCACCAGGCGGCCCCAGACAGCCTACACGGAGCTGAGCTCTGAGTGGAGTCAGCACCTATGTGACGTCATGAGGAGGTGCCACAGCCAAGCCGCTAGTATGGGGCGCAGGGAGAGGGCTACCAGGCACTGGCAGCAGCTACATGCATTTCAGCAAGCAGCTTTGCACTGTGCGCCCCCTGCACCTTTGTCCTCCCCAGTGCTGAAGGTGTTCCTGTTGCTACGGCTGCTGCATGTGCTCCCGATCACCTGCAGTACTGCCAGCGGCCACTAGGTGGCGCTGTGCTGCTATAGTCAGTAACAAAAAAAAAAAATGCATTGACGGCCCTGAATTGTACCGGCCCGGGGGGCAGATGGCACCCTGCCCCCCGGCCCAGCCCGCCACTCCATTGCTGTATGATTATACTGATTTTATAGGTAATCTATTGGGACCAGTCATCTGACATAGAAATACCATTTCTGTATGATTATACTGATTTTATAGGTAATCTATTGGGACCAGTCATCTGACATAGAAATACCATTGCTGTATGATTATACTGATTTTATAGGTAATCTATCGGGACCAGTCATCTGACGTAGAAATACTATTGCTGTATGATTATACTGATTTTATAGGTAATCTATTGGGACCAGTACTCTGAACTAGAAATACCATTGCTGTATGATTATACTGATTTTATAGGTATTTTGTTATTAATTATTATCTGCAAACACCAGGGTGACTTAAGGTCTTGCAATTTAACTATTTTTAACTCCTAGAATAATGGGATGCTGTTTAGGGTCTGTTTGTTTGTATTAGAATTTTATGACTTGTATCTGGTGTGGGTGAGGTTATTGGGGGTTGGGTGTAATCAGTGACTACACATGTATGCTTCATTATATACTCAGTAGGTTTCAGGCTGCAGGCCTGTTTAAGGCTGCATACAGTAGGTTTTTATTTCTAAGTGGTTTTATTTCTAAGTGGTATTATATGCACATCATAATTTAAAGAGTTAGACAAGAGTTAAACAGGAGGAAGACAGGAGGACAACATTTAAAAAAAAACTCTTTACAACTTGAAAGGGATCTTATGAGCTTCTGGATACCCTGCAATTCAGCCACCAGCTCTCATTATAACCTGAACACACCTTATGCCAACAGCCTGCTTCAGCATTGCAAACAACTACCAGGTGGATTGTGGCATTTTAATTTTTTAATGTATGTTTTTTGACCCTACACTGTTTATTATTCCTATACCACTGCCAATTTATCTCTACACCACTGTAGTATCTACCATTTTTAAACACCTACTCATCTATAAGAATGCTTTATCCTTAATGTAAAGTCCTGCAACTTTAACAGCTTTAAACTAATTTTGTTTATTATATACTCTTGTAGTTGTGCCTTTACATCTACTAACACTGTTCTTCCTTTTATCAAATTTTTAGACATTTTAACTGTACTATTCCTGTATCTCACTCTCATCACTACTACTGCTGTTTTCTTCCCCCCAATCCCTCATCTATGTAATGTCTCTCTTTTCTTCTACTCCCCTCCTCACTCAGAAGCTACATAATACTTTCCTCTACCACCAGTTCCCATTTCTTTTCTCCCTCCATAGTCTCCTCCACTTTCTCCTCTATCTCCCTTCATCCCATGTAGTACTCTCCACTGCATCTCCCATAATCATAAGTCCTGCACCCTACCTTTTCTCCAAGTTACACCTCTTCTTCTCAACCCACACCACACTAAACCTCCACCTTGCCCACCACCTGCTGTCACCCTTCCTCACTCAGAAGCCCACCACGTACCCACACTCTCCTTATCCCCTGCTCTAAATTAATCTCAACCCCATGCTACAGCAACCCTAACAATCTCCTTCTCTCTCCTCCCAACTCTGTCCCTCTCTCCTGTCTCCTCTGGAATGCCAGTCCTGTCTATAATCTACTGGTCCTTAGCCATTACGGCTTCATATTCAACTCCTTCAATCTCCTAGACATCACCAAATCCTGGACTTACCCATCTGATACCACTTCTCCTGCATCTATCTCCTTTGGGAGCCTCACATTCTTTCACACTCCCTGGCCTGGAGGTTGCCATAGTGTTGGTGTTGGGGTACTTCTATCATCTGGTCACTCCCACTAACTCTTGCCTTCTAAACTCTCCACTTCATTATTTGCATTCAATGATTATATCAGTTGCTTTTTCCAACTTCCTCGAGTAGCTGCCTTTCCTCGTCCCCCTGGCCTTAACTCAAAATTCCATGTTAACTTTGCTTCTTGGCTTCTAACCTTGAAATGGGCTCTCAAGACCCTTTTCTTCCTCAATGCTTTCCAGCTCTCATCCTAACCCACTACTCCATGTTCCTTCCTCACAATCCAGCCCATCTGTGTCACCCCTGTTTGTCTGCCCCCTCCCCTTTAGAATGTAAGCTCTCACGAGCAGGGCCCTCTTCCGCATGTGCTTCTCCCTCACTTACTCCTACTTTAATTTACAACAGCACCTAACCCTTGGTTGCTGACACCATGCTGCTTATTTAAATTGTCGAAGTCAAATAATTGGATGTGATTGTTATCTGACTATCTAGTCGTCTGTTGCCTGGTAAAGAGTAAATCGGATGCATGCTTTGTATCAGCGCAATCCAATGCACACAGATGTGTATATATATATATATATATATATATATATATATAGCACATACGATGCAGGCAGCACTCAGAGACTCCCAAAGTGTAAGAAGAAAATTTTTTTTAATGCAATGTCAACGTTTCAGAAGACGAGCCTCCTTTCTCAAGACGATACAGTACAACAATGGACAAACAAACATATAAATACCTTCCACCATGTCTCAATCAATGCTCCCCGCCCGATCAGCACGCGCACCTGGCTTCCGGCATCACGAGGGTGTGTGTCACTACAACGCGCCAACCTCAGCCGTCACCATAGGCCGCCCGCTGATGACATCAGACGTGGTAGGATCATACCAGAGCGCTGGCATGGCAACCGTAAACAAAAACGGGAGCCGAATGCCAAACGATCACTGCAGAGCCACATGTCTCTAAATTTAAACAGCTGGAAAGTAACATAAATAAAGCCTTCTGACATATACATAAAGAACTAATAAGAAAACAATAACTATATATAAAGACAATATTGGGGGTCAAAAACATTAACAAAAAATGATCTATCAATATAATAACATGTATGAATAAAACAAGATGATTAAATACCAAAAAATAATATAAAACATAAATAATAATACAAAATATATAAAGCAAAATAATAAAAAATCAAACTAAGTTGCTCGTAAAGCAACATCTCAGAAAAATAATAATAATGTGAAAAAATATATAAAATATATAAAATATATTAAATATCTGATATTGTCAGATATTTAATATATTTTATATATTTTTTCACATTATTATTATTATTTTTCTGAGATGTTGCTTTACGAGCAACTTAGTTTGATTTTTTATTATTTTGCTTTATATATTTTGTATTATTATTTATGTTTTATATTATTTTTTGGTATTTAATCATCTTGTTTTGTTCATACATGTTATTATATTGATAGATCATTTTTAGTTTATGTTTTTGACCCCCAATATTGTCTTTATATATAGTTATTGTTTTCTTATTAGTTCTTTATGTATATGTCAGAAGGCTTTATTTATGTTACTTTCCAGCTGTTTAAATTTAGAGACATGTGGCTCTGCAGTGATCGTTTGGCATTCGGCTCCCGTTTTTGTTTACGGTTGCCATGCCAGCGCTCTGGTATGATCCTACCACGTCTGATGTCATCAACGGGCGGCCTATGGTGACGGCTGAGGTTGGCGCATTGTAGTGACGCACACCATCGTGATGCCGGAAGCCAGGTGCGCGTGCTGATCGGGCGGGGAGTATTGATTGAGACATGGTGGAAGGTATTTATATGTTTGTTTGTCCATTGTTGTACTGTATCGTCTTGAGAAAGGAGGCTCGTCTTCTGAAACGTTGACATTGCATTAAAAAAAATTTTCTTCTTACACTTTGGGAGTCTCTGAATGCCGCCTGCATCGTATGTGCTATTGGAGGGTCTTGCTGGTTCTACCCACAGGAGTGCACCGGAGCAAGTATAGAGCTGGAGCACTGCCCACGGAGTGCCGGTCCATTGGATTGTATATATATATATATAACATTCAAGGTTTAGGCAAGTGTGTGAGGAACAGGTTCCATGCGTATGTCTGGATATATATATATATATATATAATTATTAGGGATGTGCAGGCTCGGATAGGTTCGAGTTTGCACGTGGAGTTCGGATTTTTCCCTCCAAAAAAACGGAACTCAGAACGAGGCAAAACGTCATCTTACATGGACGAACATCATCATTCCTGGTCTTTTGTCCAGGAATGATGATGTTCGTCCATGTAAGATGACGTTTTGCCTCGTTCTGAGTTCCGTTTTTTTGGAGGGAAAAATCCGAACTCCACGTGCAAACTCGAACCTATCCGAGCCTGCACATCCCTAATAATTATATATATATATATATATATATATATACATTGAGAAGCTCCGCATACAGATACAATATGTCTGTGGCAATTGAAGTGTAAAACAGAGACTGAAATGCTAAGAGGAAGTATTCTGGATGCAGAGTTAAAAGCCATTTTCAGAAACCTGCATTTCTATAGCAATTGTATGCCTTTTGTTCAATGCTACTGTAGCTTAGAGGAACTGATATTTGCACTTCAAACAAACAGAGAAAAGCCTTTGATGAGCTAGCAGACTTCAAGACCCTACTAAAGGTCTGCTGGTCACCTCTAAGAAGAACACCCTTACACCATGGAATTTGGTTTAGTCAAACCAAATATTAACTATATATATTACACATTCACTGATTCACATAATGCACATACACAGACTTATATGCTCACACATAGATGCTTGTATGTGTATTCATATGCATACACATGCACTACGCACATTTGCATGTATAACAAGACATTCATAAATAAAAATATGCACAACGCATACCAGCGACTTTACACAACTTTCTCACACTCACACATGCACGCACTTATAAAAAGGTTCCCTCACATTAAGCTTAATATTAGAGGTTTGTTAGCTAATAATTATGTTGTGAAATGTATGTATATGATATTTAAGGTACAGAAACTAGTAGACATGTCATGTTTGGTACCATTCTAAATCCCTGTTTATTTGCAGATGTCCGTTTCTATCAGCAAGGAGATCGAATCATGCGTCCGCAAGTAATGGATTATAGGAAATGAGTGTTTAGAATGTATATCTCTGTATGTAGTGTTTGTAGCCAGTTCTTCGGTGGGAAACCTACACAAAGAGGGTGATGGAAAGCTGATCCATACCTCTGATGACACCATATGAACTAACCAATGAACTGAGTGATCTGAAGCAAGAACCATTGAACATCTGTTATTCTGTGCCTTTGTTGTCTCTGAAACCTGTACCGAATATAGGCTTGTGAGCTGGGGCAGTAGTCAGTCATTTCTCCATATCCTTGGGTGACGGTGACTGCAGATTCAGGATTGAAATACTGCATACTGGACCAGTGTGCATGCGTATGTATTGGCTTGTACCTTTGTATTTACTTGCTTTTTGTGCTAATTGTCTAGATCACAGCGCGTTATACTTTTCATTGACTAATATGGCTTTTTGTGCTTTGGAACTACAATTAGATTGGAAAGCAATTATTTCTTATGTGACTTGTGCTAAATAGCGACATTTAGGTATAGTAATTAAGGGGTATCAATAGTTGGGGGCTCGTAGTTTTGGAGGTCACGCTACCAAGATTCGCACAATAGTGTACGGATCTCGATTTCTCAACAAATGGTGGAATAAGACACCATATGCAGGAAAGAACGCACTGTGTTCAAAACCTGTACCATCTAGTGTTGTGAAACTGATATCCGTTATTGTGTGATATAAAGGAGCGCTGACTAGAACCTGGGGCAGGAGAGAAAAGTTTGTTTCTTTCATTGTCTGTCTTGGCACTAGAGTGCTAGTCGCATAATAGCTTATGTGTATTTCCTGTATTGCTGCCGTGTTTTCAAACAATCATTCTGATAGTATTGTGGTATTGCTAGCATGATTACATTGTTTAAAACCTCTGAATCATACTGCCATACTAGCGAAAAGTCTATTTTCTGTGCAGAAAACGAAAGGTGTATGAAAGCAAACGTGTGATTGTAATGTGAATAGGCTACTACTGTGTGTGGGGCCTATGCTAGGTACTGTGTGTCGGACCTAAAGACTCGGTAGGTGTTTGACGAGGCAGAAAGCTAATGAGTGTGTACACATAGCAGGTGTATTGCAGCAAGGACAGGGATTTTGTACCTCAAAGAAAACAAGGGGTTTTTGAAATTCAGCCCCCAATAGTAGTCGCAGAGCCCATTGATCAGTAAGGTTTTCTGGACACTGTGACTGGACTGTACGGTTGGGTAGACCGTGATTGTGACTTGGGGTGTAGTGGAGGAAATCACTGGAAAGGGAAAGTGTTATTCTAACACTTAAATTCTAGCAGGGGAGAGAACTCAAAAAGGGATAAGCTACTGGACAAGGGCTTAAAGGTGTCCGGAAAGACAGTATAATCGTATAGATGTTAATCTGTTCCTTGTTGTGCACGCTGTCCACAAAGGTTAGCGGACCGGTTGTGCACAAAGGGATAGGAGTGCGTGAACGTAGCTCTATTGGAATCGTTCACCAGTCCACATTCTCTAGTGATAAGCTGCTTAGCGTTTTCCCAGATGGGTGCTAAGCAGACGCTGGGAATGGTCGTCGATGCGGAGGAGGACCGACAGGTTCGGCAAGGCATATAATGTATACAAAGTATGGTGCATATCCAACTGCGTACTGTGATATATGGGTTAAGATGACCAAGAGATGTGTGAAACCTTTTCCTAAAATTGGCAGTTTTGATGTGGAGGTGTTGAATAATGTTAGCGATAGCATCTGTGTGGTGAAATCTCTAAAAAAAAACAAGTAAAATACAATGACTGTTTAAAGTTGTGGCAGCACAAGGGGAACACGTGTTTAAGATAGTGTGCACGCGATGCAAGTAAGCGCAGGCACACTTCTATCACCATATGCGATTGAAGGTGAAGGTACAGCCGATGAAAATAGTAATAAAAATGTAACAAGTAATATTTTTTTTTCCCTGTGTTAAGGCACTTTAAGGTAAGGTTTCTGGAGAAGAAAAAATGAACCCACTGTAAATTCAGCCATAACTGAAATTGGTGAGATTAATGTAAAAAGTAATGGTTTAAAGGAAAAATGTGTGTTGTTAAGTAAAATAATTTATCATTGCTATAAAAGAGTAATTATTAACATTTTAGATACTTAGGTGGTTATTCATGATTTTGGAATGTACTGTATTGTAAGTGTATGCAGTTTTAATCATGGTGCATTTCAGGAAAGATGTCTTTGTTTACAGTAAATATTGGGATTAGGAATTCAATTCAGAATAGTTACTATATGCTAATAAGAACAGTTTTTTTCCCTTGAAGCTACTTAGAAGTCTAGACAGTAGATTCTTTGGTTGTTTATAAGAGGTTTACTTTGATCTAGTATTAACCAAAATTGGGATTCTAAATTACAATAGATAGAATGTTAACTTAAGTTATAAGGTGGCCATCTAAATCAGAATATCACTCCAGCGTTGAATTCTCATAGTACTAATTATAAACTTACTTATGTTAATTTTTCTCTATTTTTGAAGAAATGGTAATCAAAGGTATCTTGTATTAACCTTGTCTGTGCTGCCTATATCATATAGGCCACCCGGCAGCATATCGGCAGTGAAAATTGGGCATTAAAGTCACACATGTACATTGCTTGTTTTAAAGTACTGGTGAATTCATAAGTAATGGCAGCCAGCGCAGATATGACTCATTTTTATATATTTGAAGCAAATGAATGTAGCTGGAAATTCATTTTTTTAGTAATGATAAAATTATTTTTACATATTAGAATGTGATATATATATATATATATATATATATATATATATTGATGGATTGTTCCAATGTGGGGTGTTCTTAGAATGTCACAAACATTATAATTGGCAAATTTTAAGATGTTTGTTATGAATAATCATGGTTTATACAGGAGCTAGAATGCAACACTAATGTGAATTGTGATTTGTATTTATGACCTGCTGTTGTTCTCAATGTCTGATTGTGAAAAAAAGGGGGTGGGTTTACACACAATCTTGGAAAATAGGGATCTGTGTAATATAGTTGCATTACTGGACACACACATGCAATACAGTGGTTTATGGTTTATTTGTACTTACATGATCTTGGGTTTTTGTGAGGAGTTTGTACATGCCGCATATGAAAGTTTTCTGTGTACAGTTTATATGTACTTATCTGTGTATGTGCCATGATAAGATCCTGTGTGGAGTTTGTATGTTTACTGAAAATTTCTTTGTAAACACAGCAGTTTATAGATTTATTTTAGGTTAAGAAATTCAGTTCAGAGTAAGTTATGACGTATGGTGTGCTATATTGTATTATCTGTGTATTAGATCGCATGTAAACCACACATTACCTTGCAGTTATAATTGAGTATGATTTGAAGGTTTGCTGAAATATGCATTGTACATTGTTTAAGATAATCAGGTTACTGGATGTGTCTTGTCAAGGAAATAAGGGCAGGTATGGACCCTGGTGAAGCTGTCAGGTTTAACTCATAGGAAGCTTTGATTGCTATACACATATAGTGCAGCGAGGATGACCCGGTGTCTGGGGTCTGTAGTGGTGCAAGATGAAAGAAAACTGTAGGGAAAAGTTAGTAATGTTAAGAGATATAAGATGCTTAAGACTATCTGAGATGTAGTGGTAAAAACACTTATTGTTGTTATGTAGGATATTCTGTTGTTTTAATTCTAACCCTTATTTCCTACAGAGGCATGTCTATAATAATTGTCTGCATGGGTAATGCATTTAGCAACTTGGTAAGAATGGTGCATTGGGGACCACCGGATGTTTTCTGTACCCCTATAGCCCAGTCTGACCCTGTACACTAGTCATAACTCAGATTGATATGGATTTCTGTAAATAGAATAAGGAACTCGTCAAGGGAGGTATTTTTGTTTAACCAATTCATTCAGTCCTGTAACAGTTACATAGGTAACACCGACGTGAAGCTTAGAATCAGGTGATGTATTGCTAAGCAGGGTGTGATTAATTGGATCATATAGCAGGTTTGCAATGTGTCCTGTAATAATCATTCAGTATATACTGATAAGCAGAATATGGTTGAAAAAGACTGAAGCGCAGATCGACGAAGGCCGGAAAAAAAAAGGTAAAAATGGATCATTTCATTTATGATACCACAGATGTTAGGATGTCTAAATAATTGTTTCACTGTAGGTAAACAGGTCGTGTGGTAAGTATAGATGACTGCAAGAAATATGATTTTAAGATTGCACTATATGTAATATTGTAGATATTGGGAAACAATGTGATATGTGTAATACCCAGAATGTTGGACATGAGATTTGTCTTAGAAGTAGAGATATCATATGAAAACCAGAGATAAGGAAATCTAGGTTTGTCATTACTGCAGTGGATAAGGAGATGTCTTTATGTTTTCTGATTACAGGTGATAATGGATTTAACTTTTATGTTTATAACAATGTTTATGGTATATGCAATTGTTCTCAAGACTGTGTACAGCTAAAGTATAATAATGTGTATCGGAGAAAAGGATTCTAAAATCCCCTAGTGGTAATAAGTAAGTATTGCAACCTCTGACCAAATTCATAGGAATTGGAAGATGGATGTACAAGGTTTGGTTTTGTAGGCTATCGGAAAGATTAATAACTAAACATAAGCTGTATATCTCATGAAGTAATGTATGTGTTAAATGACATCAAAGCTATTATAAGTGGTAACAGTTCATAAGGAATGGTTTTTAGAAATCCCAGGTATATGTCGGTAGCAGGCACAAACGTGATATCTTTGTGTATATATATATATATATATATATTAGGGATGAGCGGGTTCGGTTCCCTGAGAACCGAACCCACCCGAACTTCGGGGATCCGGGGCGATCCGAGCCCAAGCTCGGATCTCCCTGTCTGCCCCGGATCCCTCTCCCGAGGCAAAACCTCGAGATCTGCTGTCGGATCTCGAGGTTTTGCCTCGAGCGGCCATTTAAAAAAAAATGCCTTTGCCTTTAATGGGCAAAGTGCTGATTGGCTGACAGAGCCGTCTGTCACGGCTCTCAGCCAATCAGCATTATGGTGCTCATTTGCATGTAGCACGGACTCGTGAGATCCGTGCTACATGCATCTGTGTGATTGACAGTGACACAGAGCACAGATGGGTCAGTGAGACCCGTCTGTGCTGCTGTGTATTTCAATGACACAGATGCACGCACGGACCAGGAGATCCGTGCTACTTGCATCTGTGTCATTGACACAGAGCACTAACGGGTCAGTGAGACCCGTCTGTGCTGCTGTGGTAAATAAAAAAAAAAAAACCTGTGTAAAAAGAGAAAAAAATGGCGTGCCCCCCCCCAAAAAAAAGAGCAACCAGCCCCGGGCATTAGTGACCCAGTGCTGGGTGTGCTTAAATACAGGGGACAAACGACATAGGGGTCCCCTGTACTTAAACACAACCAGCACCGGGCTAGTCAGAACCAGAGCTGGTTGCCAAAATACGGGGGACAAACGACGTAGGGGTCCCCCGTATTCTGCGCAACCAGCTCTGGGCTCTGATCCGGTCCTGGTTCTGGAAATACAGGGGAAAAAAATGAGTAGGGTTCCCCTGTATGTTCCAGAACCAGCACTGGACTTTTTCTAGCGGGGGGCTGATGCCACAGCCAGGGGAGCCCTTTCACCGGGCCCCCCAGCCGCAGCATCAGCCCTGACCGCTAGTCAGCCCAGGCCGGGGATCCCTGGAGAGCTGGGGACCCCCCCACTAAAGGGGTCACCCTCTCCAGGGCACCCCAGGCCCAGGCTGATAGCCCGGGGCTATCCCCGCCACCCCTGGTGGCGGTGGGTGGCGGGTTGATTGTGTGGTGTGGTGTAAATAAAGAATATCAAACATTGTCTTTACAAGTAGAACTGCAAGTCCCAGCAAGCCTGCCCCGCATGCTGGTACTTGGAGAACCACAAGTACCAGCATGCAGGGCATTAAGGGCCCACTAGTACCTGTAGTTCACCTGTAAAAAAATGTTTAAAAAAAACACAGGACACACACACCGTGACAGTATAAGTTTATTAAACATACATACACACACACATGTACACATACTTACCTATGTAACCTGTAGCATCGGTCCACTTGTCCGGTAAAGTATCCATAGGGGACCTGTGAAAAAAAACATACTCACCATCTCCTATGCGAGGTTCTGTCCTCTTCGTTCCAAAGTAGGCATCCCCGGACTTGGCAAAAAAAAAAACGAAAACGCGATCCACGAACTTAGTACCGTTCTATAGAACGGTACTTCCCGAATGAGAGCTTAGCGGCGGGGTATCACCATGGAAACCCCGCTGCTAAGCGTTCATTGGCTGAGAGAGGCCATCTCCCGTCTCTCTCAGCCAATGAACGGCTCCCTCCATTGTAGTCAATGCTGGGAGCCGCAAGGTTATTAAAGTTTACCCTGCGGTTCCCACCATTGACTACAATGGAGGGAGCCGTTCATTGGCTGAGAGACGGGAGATGACCTCTCTCAGCCAATGAACGCTTAGCAGCGGGGTTTCCATGGTGATACCCCGCCGCTAAGCTCTCATTCGGGAAGTACCGTTCTATAGAACGGTACTAAGTTCGTGGATCGCGTTTTCGTTTTTTTTTTTTGCCAAGTCCGGGGATGCCTACTTTGGAACGAAGAGGACAGAACCTCGCATAGGAGATGGTGAGTATGTTTTTTTTCACAGGTCCCCTAGGGATACTTTACCGGACAAGTGGACCGATGCTACAGGTTACATAGGTGAGTATGTGTACATGTGTGTGTGTGTATGTATGTTTAATAAACTTATACTGTCACGGTGTGTGTGTCCTGTGTTTTTTTAAACATTTTTTTTACAGGTGAACTACAGGTACTAGTGGGCCCTTAATGCCCTGCATGCTGGTACTTGTGGTTCTCCAAGTACCAGCATGCGGGGCAGGCTAGCTGGGACTTGCAGTTCTACTTGTAAAGACAATGTTTGATATTCTTTATTTACACCACACCACACAATCAACCCGCCACCCACCGCCACCAGGGGTGGCGGGGATAGCCCCGGGCTATCAGCCTGGGCCTGGGGTGCCCTGGAGAGGGTGACCCCTTTATTGGGGGGGTCCCCAGCTCTCCAGGGATCCCCGGCCTGGGCTGACTAGCGGTCAGGGTTGATGCTGCGGCTGGGGGGCCCGGTGAAAGGGCTCCCCTGGCTGTGGCATCAGCCCCCCGCTAGAAAAAGTCCAGTGCTGGTTCTGGAACATACAGGGGAACCCTACTCATTTTTTGTCCCCTATATTTCCAGAACCAGGACCGGATCAGAGCCCAGAGCTGGTTGCGCAGAATACAGGGGACCCCTATGTCGTTTGTCCCCCGTATTTTGGCAACCAGCGCTGGTTCTGACTAGCCCGGTGCTGGTTGTGCTTAAGTACAGGGGACCCCTACGTCATTTGTCCCCTTATTTAAGCACACCCAGCACTGGGTTACTAACGCCCGGGGCTGGTTGCTCTTTTTTGGGGGGGTGCACGCCATTTTTTTCTTTTTTTACACAGGTTTTTTTTTTTTTTTTTACCACAGCAGCACAGACGGGTCTCACGGACCTGTCATTGCTCTGTGCCAATCACACAGATGCATGTAGCACGGATCTCCCGGGTTCGTGCTACATGCAAATGGGCACCATAACGCTGATTGGCTTCCTGTCTGCCACTGCAGTGCCACTCCTAGATGGGCCACGTGTTTGTGCCGCCCCCTTGTGTCGCTTAGCATAGTCATCCAGCTTCCTCGGTACAACCTTTTGGCCTAAAAACAATATTGTGAGGTGTGAGGTGTTCAGAATAGAGTGGAAATGAGTGGAAATTAATGTTATTGGGGTTATTAATAGCGTAGGAACAAAAAAAGGCCCATTTATGTGATTTTAGCGTTTTTTTTTTATTTTTTAAGAAAAAATCCAGATCCAAAACACAAAACCCAGAACCCAAAACACGGAAGGGTGGTTTTGGCAAAACCAATCCAGATCCAAAACACGAAGAAAGATCCAGATCCAAAACCAAAACACAAAACACGAAAAGTGTCCGGTGCACACCCCTAATATATATATATCCCTGTAAAACCTAGTTAAATTGTGAT
This sequence comes from Taudactylus pleione, assembly GCA_031769625.1. Classification (NCBI taxonomy): domain Eukaryota; kingdom Metazoa; phylum Chordata; class Amphibia; order Anura; family Myobatrachidae; genus Taudactylus; species Taudactylus pleione. The sequence goes on along the minus strand of JAUIMM010000045.1, from coordinate 18,081,071 downwards.
GTAGGTCTTATGGATAACCAAAGGGTGGAGGCTTCATTCACCAGAACAGGGGGTTGCCATAGATCATAAAGATATGGATATGCAGCGGAATGTAAGTTTTTTTTTTCTCAAAAACACCTGTTGTAATTTTGATGTTTTACCTCTTGGGACCAGGAGGGACACTGACAGGTCCTAGGAGGAGAAGTAGAAGGAGAAATATACATCCATTTCCCAGCAGAGGTGGTAAGTCCTGCAATTACTAGGGGCTTTCAATAAGAAAATACATTTAAGGCTGTTTCAAAATTGGTCTAATATTTAAACAGGTTTCACAGGATAATTTTCTGTTACTGCTAAATGAACTGGGTATATCTATTAACAGTTTGTGTGTTTAGAATAGATAAGAATTAGTTGCATATTGACATGCATGTATTATGTATACTAGCATTTCTTTCTAGTTCTCCGGAACATCGGAATACAGGTCAAAGTGTATAAAAAAAAAAAGCCCAGAATTTACATGGGTATTTGAAGGTTGGAAATTTTGAATTTTCCAGATTAGGGATAATCATTTGGAGATTTTCATCAAAAGTGAGAAAGGAAATGGCATTGTAGGACCTTGACTGCCACCTAGTGGAGAAAAAGATGTAAAGTTGAGTCTGTAACACTCGTCAATGTCAATAAGTTGTGTTTTTTTGGAAACTCCAATATGGAGCCGACAAAATTCTAAATTATCCCAGTGGGGGGGGAAACCACTAACGCTCGAAGAATCTGTTTTTCGTCCATGTAGGCAAATCAAGCCAACAGCAGCTTATCTGAAAGGATATCTGAAGACTGCAGACGGATCGGGTGGAAGACAAGACATCAGATTGGTAGGAAAGATGGAGACATTCAAGAGTACTGATATCTCAAATTTCTTTTTTTAGATGCTGACAAGGCCCAGCTGCCGACAAACGATATTCCTGGTAGATGATGACACGAATCTGAAGATAACTGGACGAGACACAGATTGGAAGAATCGGGATCCAGATCATCCAGAACAGATGACAACACTCCAGAAGCGCGCCCTTACCTAATTTGTCAAAGATAACATAATAAGAATAACCATAAGCTTTTGATTTTAGAAAAATTATATTGTTATGATTCTCCCCAAATTGAATTTTCTCTCTTTTACCACCTGTATGATCAACATACATAACATGTATGCTAATATAGTGAAGGATTGCATTACAACCCCGACATTGAATGTGCCTACAGATAATAATATGTGAACAGGCAAAGTCATGTATAATAATAATTATTGGAAATGTTAATTTAAACATCCTAGATAATGTAGTCTCATTTCCCCAGACTTCCTTGATAGGTTCGATGAGGTCCCACATCCTACCCATGGTCCCGAATAGATCCGCTGAGTGCGTATAAGGGTTGTTCCACCCTCTTGAAATGCTTTATTAACGGTTCAATGACCGACTTGTGTCACACCGGTTTGAACATTGAATAATACATTATTATGCATGACTGAATAGGTTAAGAATAGAGGGTGATAGCATCTTGTTTGCTATCAAAGGGTGGACTGTCGACGTCAAATAATTGGATGTGATCATTTGCAATTATTATCTGATGATCTAGTTGTCTGTTGCCTGGTAAAGAGTAAATCAGATGCATGCTTTGCGTCGGCGCAATCTGATGTGCACAGATGCGTATATATATATATATATTAAAAACATTCAAGGTTTAGTCAAGTGTGTGAGAAACAGGTTCCATGCATATGTCTGTGTGTCTTTGCATATATATATATTGAGAAGCTCTGCATACAGATACAATGTGTCTGTGGCAATTGAAGTGTAACACAGAGACTGATATCCTCAGAGGAAGTGTTCTGAATGCAGAGTTAAAAGCCATTGTCAGAAACCTGCATATCTATAGCAATTGTATGCCTTTTGTTCAATGCTACTGTAGTTTAGAGGAACTGATATTTGCACTTCAAACAAGCAGAGAAAAACCTTTGATGAGCTAGCAGACTTCAAGTTCCTGCCTGTCAATAGACCGGGTAGCGACACTTTGGGTCCCCATAGGTCTTTATCTGGTCCTTCCACTAGTAGGACTATTCAGTCAATTTCCTTCCCCTTCCCTTTCCCCTACTTCTCCCCCCCCCTTTTTTTCCATTACCCATTCCTCCACATGATATTTTAGGTTTATACTTATGGTTCGTATTCATATGGTATCTTGGGTAGAGAGCATTCTGTGACCATCTTATGTCATATATATGTGAGTGGCCAGTCTTTAGATGTGTGCAGGTCCATTTTCATTTGTGCGCACATATTTGAACTTTGAGCATTTATTATAGTAGTGTTAGTATGTGGTATATTAGTATTATTTTTATAATATGATTATTCATTAATGACGAATTTATTGGATAATTAATATCAACACTGTATATTATCATTATTGGCATCTATGATTATTACTATTATTATTATTGCTATTAACAACCAATATTATTATTGTTATTATTATCATTACTATTATTATCATTATTATTAATATTATCATTATTATTATCACTATTATCAGTACATTTTGTTTTGCGCGGTCTATAATAGCTGTCATTATTCATTCAGTATATTTTATATTGGTATGTATTATGTGTCATGCGTGTGTGTGTGTATATATATATATATATATATATATATATGTATGTATATGTATGTGTATTCATGTCCATATTTGTCTGATTTAAGGATTATTGTATTAATTTTAATATTCTCTATTATTTTCCTTTTGTGAAAATACCATCATGATTTTTTGCCAATGAGGTGGTGTTTATCTTTATCTTTATTTATATGTTATCCTGTTTATATGGGTGTCCAATATACTCAAATATACGCTAATAGAAATAACTCATTGATGATTTTTTATGATATTTTTTATGAACTATAATTTATTTTGTTGAATAATGTTTAAACATTTTTTTGTATTTATAGCTCACCTATTCCAGTGGTAATATAAACGGATAAGCTAATTGTTTTAAATTGTTTCATGTGTTACCATTTGTCTAATTATCCATCAGTATAAATAGAGTGTGTTTTCACACACTAATTACCTCTGATGAAATGGCCCTTCCTATCGGCTGAGAAACGCGTCAGTTGTTTGCCCCAGTTTCCCGGTCCAAGAGAGCACCCAATTGGCTCACAGCCACACCAGCTGATTCATCCACATTGTTTCAGTGTGCCTCCAGACGGACACGCTGCTGCATTCCATCAGCCGCCGGAACTGCCACACATGGAGGTGCCACTTCATCCTCATCCTCCGTTGTCTGCACCGCAAGTTATTCAGTGAGTAGCGCGGTCTTCTGTCTCCTCCTCAGATGGCAGTATCTCCATACACTGCCTGGCTCTGTTGAGAGGTAGGACAGTTGTATCTGCCGGGACGTCGGCACACAGCTTCACCTTCTAAAGGTGACAAGATCTCACTGCTACTAACTAATAACATTAGTTTCCGGGCTTTCTTTGGCTTGCTGGTCACATAGTTACTAACTGCACACCAACTGGAGTTATACATACATGTGGATCATTCGTTTTATTATCCCTCATACTTATTCATACTGGCTGAGCTGAGATAGATGCATGCTATGCTTTGCAGTTCATTACTTATTCATCAGCTATTCATTGCATGCTGCTTTTTGCATATTGACTGCTTGTTTCATTAACATTTCAGGTGCCTTATTAAATGGTCTGAGATTCAATTTATTTATACTGTCATTTATGGTTCTATTAAATGTTTTATTTTGTATGTTTTTTATAGTGATCATTGGATTATTAAATAATTCAGCGCTCCCCTGTTCAGCGCTCTCCATTGTTGCTTTTTATGTCATGTTTGGTACCATTCTAAATCCCTGTTTATTTGCAGATCTCCAGTTCTATCGGCAAGAAGATCGCATCATGCGTCCGCAAGTTATTGATTATATTGAATTAGTGTTTAGAATGTATATCTCTGTATGTAGTGTTTGTAGCCAGTTCTTCGGTGGGAAACCTACACAAAGAAGCTGTTGGAAAGCTGATCCATACCTCTGATGACACCATATGAACTAACCAATGAACGGAGGGACCTGAAGCAAGAACCAATGAGCATCTGTTATTCTGTGCCTTTTTTGTCTCTGAAACCTGTACCGAATATAGGCTTGTGAGCTGGGGCAGTAGTCAGTCATTTCTCCATATCCTTGGGTGACGGTGACAGCAGATTCAGGATTGAAATACTGCATACTGGACCAGTGCGCACGCATATGTATTGGCTTGTACCTTTGTATTTACTTGCTTTTTACGCTAATTGTCTAGATCACAGCGCGTTATACTTTCGATTGAATAATATAGCTTTTTGTGCTTTGGAACCACAATTAGATTGGAAAGCAATTATTTCTTATGCAACTTGTAGCGCTAAATAGCGACATTTAGGTATAGGAATTAAGGGGTATCAATAAAGTATTATGCAGCAATGTATAAATCATGTATTTGTCCTGTGTTGGTTGTACTGTTAATAACTATTTTTCTTGTGTGCTCATTTTGTCTATGTACTTGTCTTTTGTGTGCGCATTTGTTTATGTACTTTGTAAGGCGCTGCGGAACCCTTATGGCGCCATATAAATAAAGGATAATAATAATGTGTATTGTGAATAGATACTTCTAAGCTATACTAACAATTATACTAGTTACACAACACATCATATATTTCAAGAAACAAAGTTTTAATTTTTTTTTAAAAAACAATTTTTATAAAAAATACAGTATTCTAATAATTTGAACATTCGGTCCACAGACCCCATCACATCAACTAAATTATTTCGGAACCGCCTCAAGCCACTCATGGCTCTGATGCTCTGTATCTGAAAAAAAAAATTATCAACGATTTATTTATAAAGGTAAAAAATAACATAAAATACAAACTCATCTGCATCAGCCAGTGTGTACCGGCTATGGGCCGTATTCAATTAGAAGTGAAAAGCCAAGATCCGCAAAAAAGTATCGCCGATTGCGACTTTTCGCCAGTCTGAAACTTATCTCTGTATTCAATTCCAAATACTTTTCGCATACGCGGAAAGTCAATGCAATGTAATAAGTGAATAAGATCCGCCTCTGAACAGCAGGAGAAAAGAAATGCATTTTTTTATTTTGGGGTGCAAAGGTGGGGAAATCACTCAGAACCATTGGAACAACCCTCCAAAGGATAACTTCATCAAAATATCCCTAAAAAAAAGTGAGGAACACCCCAAAAAACTACTTTAATTTTGAAGGCAAAGTTGAACAAAGTGGGGGTACAAGCATAAAAAGTAGCTAAATAGACTTCTTGGGGGTCTGCAAGTATGGGTAAGGTGTTTTTGGGATTGCAGGTGTTTGCAGCAGGTGGGTTTTTCAAGTTTTTTTAAAGTTCACTTTAGCGACTTTAAAATATGCTTGCACCCATTTTCAAGTAACCCAAATTTGACTGAATTACTAATTTTCTCCAAAAAAAACTGTTTAATGCCATTCTTCACCACTTGTGCAAATACGTTAATAAGAAGCTTTTGACACAACTTAAGTATCCAAAATAGCGTCATTGGGGCTATTCGGGCACATGTACATTGTTCCCCAATGTCTCTGCATCTTTTTGGGTTTGTCAGGCTGATTTCCCGATTCTGACACCACTTTCCGCTTGTTCTGCCTTCGCGGGTTCCGTTGTCGCGTCTTTTGGAATTGAATATGGCGAATAGCGGGGACGCACACGATAAGTTTCCGCGTCCAAAAGATGCGATTTAGGCGAAAAGTCAGTTTGGCAGAACTTTATCGCGGACGCGATACTAATTGAATACCGCCTTTTGTCGCTGATGATGTGCGCTCCAGCATGGTGTCAGCAACTTCGCCCGCCAGACTTGCTTTCACCCTGCAGGCATGACACTTTTTTAATTTGATAAATGGTGCAGAAAGCAAACAGATTACAGTTGATAGCTGATTAACTGGAGTACCCTTATCATACACAACAAGTATCAGCACTTCTTGTAAATGTTTGAAACTAGCTGACAAATCAAGGCCCGTACAATAAAATTATGGCTTGACTAAAGACTAAGGGCCAGCTTCAGAGATGTTTTTTCATCTCAGGATATGTTAGATATGTTGTGCAGAATGGGTCCTGCATACTCCTTTGCAGACTACCGAACGGGAGGGAGGTTGGGTAGGGCAGGGAGTTTGGGCATGGAAAGGAGGTTGGGTAGGGCAGGGAGTTTGGGCAGGGGAGGCTGGGTGGACAGGAGAGGGAAAGATGGGGACTGCTCCTCCTCATCTGCAGCGATGCTTGCTGTTGTCCTAGGAAATAGAGATTAAAAATAAATATATATATATATATATATATATATATTATTTTTTTAAAAACCATTGGACATAATAAAAATGTGAAACAAGGTGTTTTTACACACACACACACACATATATATATATATATATATATATATATATATATATATATAGCATGCAGATGGCGGTGGCACTCCAAGTAATTAGTCACTAAGACCGGGTCATCAGACCTCTGTAATGTTTAATTTCAATGTTTCAGTCCTTGCGGACCTTCGTCAGGAATAGAAATGACATAAACAACACACTTACCTATATACATACAGACATCACCACGAGTGCACTCCCCGCCATCCTCCCAGGACTGCGCCTGACGTCATCACTAAGCACCTCACAGCCAGCGCGACGTCTGGCAGCAGAATCACCATGGAGACACTGTAAACAAAAGCTGACAGTGAGACCTTCACCAAAAGTTACACAATGATAAAAGCACATAGCGAAGACAGTAAATGCAGCTAATACACAACTAAAAGCTGAGAAGCAAGTGTATAAAAATAGATATAAATTCAAAGATACGCATATAATCAATATGCTCAATAAACACGTGTAAACAAATGACTAATTAAAGCATGTAAGTGAAAGGGTTTCATTAAGCCCGTGTGGCTGTACCGTATTGAGACGGAAAAACCAACGGGCTTCACACTGCAAAAGAAGGGTGGACCTATCCCCACCTCGCTTAGTGTCAGGAATGTGGTCTATCATTTTATACCGCAGTGCAGACAAATTATGCCTGCACTCCCTAAAATGACGGGCCACCGGCTGATCATTTTCCTTGCCAGAAAGGGCAAGACGGATCGCTGATCTGTGTAGCGCCATGCGCTCACGAAATTGCCTGGTGGTTTTACCTACATATAGATGCCCACAGGGGCATCTAATGTAGTATACCACATACTGACTGGTATATGTTAAAATATGTCTGATCTTATATCTGCGTCCAGTATGTGGGTATGCAAAACTATCTCCTGTCTCCAAAAATCCAGAGGTCGTACAACCCAGGCACCTGTAATTTCCAGGTTTTTTAGACAAAAAATTAGAAATAACGCTCCTGTCAAAGCCAGTGATGTCAGTATGCACTAACCAGTCGCGAACATTTTTATCTCGCTTAAAGCAGGGAAGGATAGAGGAATTGTGGAGTAAGGGGAGAGAAACATCGGTTTTGATCATCAGTCATAAATGCTGTGCTTTTCTAATTATGGTACTACTGCTAGCATTGAACTCATTAACCCATATGATTTTATCAGTATTTGTTGGTCTAGATTGTGGCCTCCCAAATGATTTTCTGGGGGCTGCTAGAGCTTTATTTCTGGTCTCTCTCAATGACTTAATGGGATAACCTCTAGCCATAAAGTCATCCATCATTTTGTCAAGCTGATAATTCTCATCAGTGGCATCACTGCAAATACGATGTATTCGCAGAAATTGGGAATAAGGCAAGCCTTTAATGAGATTCTTAGGGTGGTGACTTGAGGCTAAAAGTAAGTTATTACAATCCGTAGGTTTTTTATAGACCGAAGTCATAATTCTGCCATCAATTATCTGAACTGGTACATTGAGGAAATGAATTCTTTCAGCACTAAGGGCCTGATTCAGAGCCGGACGCTATTTGCGGTCGTTCGTTCTGAAAAAAGGGGTGGCTATTCAAATGAACCGTTCGCTCTTTGCAGTCTGTTCACGCCTCTATGTCTGAACGAGCGAACAAAACTTGCGGTCGTTTTTTTGGAAACTACGCCCCCTGGCCGCTTGCATCCTACGTCATGTCTGCTATTTATTAGATTAATCGAGTACATTGACCAGCGTATGAACTGCTCGCTATTCTTGTAGTTGGTTTTTCCTATCGCAATCTTGCGAGCAGTTCTGACTATAAAATAACCCAGTGACGTGGTCAATGACGCTGCTGTATTAATTATGCACACCCATAAAACGCCCGTTTTGACCTTTAAGCACGCCTGCGTTCTGATCTCCACTCCCCATTTTCAAGCACCTTCCCCTGTTAACACCCACATACGCCTCTTTCTGTCACTCAAAATAGCAGGCATTCGCTATTTAGCGAACAAACGATTTTCGGCCGCACTGACTGGTTCGCGCATGTGTATTACGATCCGTATGCATGCGCAGTTGGGCAAACATCGCTCGGAACGAACGAGCGGCCGCTTACGAGGTAACATCGAAGGTAAATTTGATGTTAGGGTCCACAGAATTCACTGTATTCATCATAGATATAAAAGTATCTCTAGTACTATGCCAAATCAGAAATATATCATCTATGGCTTTGACAGGAGCGTTATTTCTAATTTTTTGTCTAAAAAACCTGGAAATTACAGGTGCCTGGGTTGTACGACCTCTGGATTTTTGGAGACAGGAGATAGTTTTGCTTACCCACATACTGGACGCAGATATAAGATCAGACATATTTTAACATGTACTGTACCAGTCAGTATGTGGTATACTACATTAGATGCCCCTGTGGGCATCTATATGTAGGTAAAATCACCAGGCAATTTCGTGAGCGCATGGCGCTACATAGATCAGTGATCCGTCTTGCCCTTTCTGGCAAGGAAAATGATCAGCCGGTGGCCCGTCATTTTAGGGAGTGCAGGCATAATTTGTCTGCACTGCGGTATAAAATGATAGACCACATTCCTGACACTAAGCGAGGTGGGGATAGGTCCACCCTTCTTTTGCAGTGTGAAGCCCGTTGGTTTTTCCGTCTCAATACGGTACAGCCACACGGGCTTAATGAAACCCTTTCACTTACATGCTTTAATTAGTCATTTGTTTACACGTGTTTATTGAGCATATTGATTATATGCGTATCTTTGAATTTTTATATCTATTTTTATACACTTGCTTCTCAGCTTTTAGTTGTGTATTAGCTGCATTTACTGTCTTCGCTATGTGCTTTTATCATTGTGTAACTTTTGGTGAAGGTCTCACTGTCAGCTTTTGTTTACAGTGTCTCCATTGTGGTTCTGCTGCCGGATGTAGCGCTGGCTGTAAGGTGCTTAGTGATTATGTCAGATGCAGTCCTGGGAGGATGGCGGGGTGTGCACTCGTGGTGATGTCTGTATGTATATAGGTAAGTGTGTTGTTTATGTCATTTCTATTCCTGATGAAAGTCCGCAAGGACTGAAACATTGAAATTAAACATTACAGAGGTCTGATGACCCGGTCTTAGTGACTAATTACTTGGAGTGCCACCGCCATCTGCATGCTGTTTATTCCATTTATGCGGAGGGCACCCACAATATACTTTGTATAGGAAGAGTGCCAAGCCTGCTGCTGCATATATATATATATATATATATATATATGTCTATTGCGTTGCATACAGTTAAATGAGAACTAATGAGAGATGGTAAATATATAGTCCTTAGTGCAGGGATGCACAACTGTAGATACTGTAGAACAAAAGGTAAAAAGTCTCTAAGATTCAAGGGGGTACTGCGGAGAAGAACTGTAAGGTTGAATGCTGTAGAACTTGAAGATACATTGAATACTGGAGGGTAACTGAATATGACTCCTGGATGGAGTATGCAGGACTGGGAAATGAACTTGAGTCAGACTCCGAGATGGAGTATACTGGATTGGGTGAAGCACTTTGAATAGGACTCCGAGATGGAGTGTGCTGGATTGGGTGAAGCACTTTGAATAGGACTCCGGGATGGATTGTGCTGGATTGGGTGAAGCACTTTGAATAGGACTCCGGGATGGAGTGTGCTGGATTGGGTGAAGCACTTTGAATAGGAATCCGGGATGGAGTGTGCTGGATTGGGTGAAGCACTTTGAATAGGACTCCAGGATGGAGTGTGCTGGATTGGGTGAAGCACCTAGAATAGGACTCTGGGATGGTGTGTGCTGGATTGGGAGCAGAAGTACTCCTGACTGGAGTACACAGGAACTAGGAACAAACAAACTGGAGCAGGAACAGCGGAGCACAGGAACATAGGTCTTGCTGTGGCAAGCTGCACTATTGTACTGGCAATGAGACAGAGTCAGGGAAGGGATTTTATATCCCTGGTCGGATGGTGATTGGCTGGAGCAACTGGAGAGTGCTTCTGACTGGATGGATCTGGACCACCTGATTTGATCCAAGATGGCCGTGCCCATGATCCGGAGGTCTGACACACTGAAGTGCAGGAAGTGCATGGAAGCGTGGTTGGGACACCTAGGTAACAGCGGGGATGCAGGAAAACACCTTCAGGCATAGGCTCCACTCTGGATTCCACTGACAGGAGCGGCCGGCGACTCAGCTAGGCGCGATGATATAAGCGCATGGGGAGATGCAGGGGTCTCAGCCAGAGGTCTCTAGCACGGTTTGTGACATCTATATGTCTATATATATATGCCTATATATTTATATATATATATATATATATATATATATACTGTATATGCATGTATAATAATATATCAAAAAACATATATATATTCCACATACAGAAAACCTTATGGTTTCGAATGTACCATTGAGGCTTCTTAGACATGATCTGAAGTTTCACAAAAACTATTGAATTGCTGCCACTCAAACTTAAAAGCAATGAAATTCTGATCATTAAGGCTGACACCTTAATGGACGTGCGCAATACAGATATGGTATGCCATCACACCCTTTGGTTAACTGCAGATTCAGTACTCTCACAGAGTGAGATTGCTGTCACTTACAAAATGGTGAAGCTGCTAATTCACAGAATTGTCTGCCCATTGGAATAAACACATGCAGTCTATGCAACTGAGGTCTGAGCAGAAGATAGAGCTGGAATAACAGTGATGTGGAGAGGGGGGAAGATTAAGCAGTACAAATGGGGCGAGCCAAAGTGATGCAGATAAGTGGAAAACAGTGGTGTGGATGGGGGGGACACAAAGTGCCCAGATCGCATTGCAAGTGCGATCATTAATAAATGGGGGTTCCAGAGTGGGACAGCCCCAAGTTCAATGAAGTATGAACTGTAATCACCACTATCAAGGGAACATCATAGCATGGCTTTAAAATATTTGTGTAAAAACTATAATTGTTTATTATAAATATAGAAGAGTTCCATGAAAATTTACGCTAATGAACAAATAGTGAGTCTCCATCCCTCTTGTTTTGGATGCAGAAAGTAAGTGTTGTAACATATAAAACACATCAAATAAAAAATAGAAGAAAACATGAAATTAGAAATAAGAAAGTGATAAATAACAATTTGCTTGTTCAGAATAACTGTTTTATGCAAAACAGCAACAATGACTGTTTTGGTGAGTTTGATCAAACACACCAAAACAAATCCCTGAGGAAGCCTGCCATAACCACGGTGTGTAACATGTTGAATTTTAACATGTATTTGAACATGTTGGGTATGGGATCCCAACAGGTTTAGGATATCGGCACTTGTCAGTCAGTAACCTAACCCTCTACATAACCCTAGCCCTACCTTCTTGGTGCCTAAACCTAACCCCCCCCCTAGTACCTAAACCTAACTCTCCCCCCTTAGTGCCTAACCCTAATCCTCCCCCTAGTGCCTAACCCCAAACCCTATCACCGCTACTTACCATCCATGATCGCATTGCAAGATGCGATAATAGCGCCAGGATGTATTATCTGGCACACGCAGGGAGAGGGGTTCTGAAAGGAGCCCGTCCCTGTGATGTTCCGGGAGCTGTCGGAGCTTCCGCACATGCGCAGTCCCGCTGACTGCACATGTATGGTGGCCATTGCAGTGGGAAAGTTCCAGAGAAACCCTCCACCGGCTGATTATGTGGTGTGTAGCCCATAGGCTACAGCGGCTAATGCCATCATCAGATGGCGTTAGCTGTGGGGGCCAATATTGGGAATGCATCGCATTCCAAATATTGGTAAATCTGGCAGCATCGCATACCCCTTAGAAACCAATGGGGATGCGGCTGCCTGCGGGAATGGAGTGATCGCAGCAGGTATCGGAGATACAGTACCTGGTGTTGTCCCTCCTTAATACTCCGGGGCATACTAAATATCTGTGGTTAACCCCCAAAAATGGGTGTTCTCTGGGACATAGCCGTAAATACAGAATGATAAATGGGCCCCTGGGAGAGAAATGATTTGCTGTTATACAATAGTATAAATAAAAATAGATCTGCGCTGGGGAAATAAAAATTACATATACATGCATAAAAAAGATATTTATTAATTAAAACATATCATTAAACACATATAAAAACATAGATATTAGCAGCTTCTTAATATCTCTTTCTAAAAATATATAAGCCGTATGCAATATCAGTACAATAATTACAACAATCCACATTAAATTATACACTCATCAAAAAAGGTTACAAATGTTAATAGGTTTAGACAGATTGTTACTAAATTGTATCATAAAATGTGGCTGTGTAATCATTGCCTGTGCTCCTGCAGTTAGCTGCTGTATTTGGTGTATATAGTAATGGAAGTCCTCATATTAGAAGATGTTCTTTGTATAAGTTTTATATATTTTTAGCAAGAGATATTAAGAAGCTGCCAGGGATGATTAATTAGCTACTGGTCTCTAGCAAGAACTGTGCTTATGAATACTGGTAACCAGAGGTGTAGTGTGAAGCCATGGAGTCCAGAGCATTCCTGAGCAACGCCCGCCACACACACCATCACCATCACCTTAGTGACTTTTGCTACAGAAAGCATCAGTGAACCCCCATATAGTACAGAGTGCATCATTGACCAACATATAATACAAACAGCATCGGTGACTCCCATATAGTACAGAGAGACCACCAAATAATACAGAGAGCATCAGTGACTAACATATAATACATAGAACATCAATGACCTCCATACTCTACAGATAAACTAGTGACCAGAATAGAATATAATGTAAAGAGCAAATTAGTGCCCACATTATAAAACAAAGCCATCTCATCATTAAATAACCCCTCCTCTAAACTAAATGATTAAAATAATAACGTCATCATAACCCATATTCTCTCTCATTATACTCCTCCTGCGTTGATCCCTTGCAGGACCACCAAAGAGATAGTTGTCTTATTTATAACAAAATCCCTTGTTGCTGGAGACAACCATTGTAATAGAAATAGAAAACCCCTCACATTTACAGCAATGGAGATGAAAGCTGAATAGAATTATCCGGAGGAATCTGATTCCAATAAATGGAAACTCGTCTATTGCTTTCAATGGGACCCATGTTACAGAGTAAGCACATACGTAAATGCACATACTGTATGTAAAAACAAAACATATCATATTGAAATAGAGACAGTCCCAACATCCCCTCACCGTCTCCATTTCTATAATATGTCAACTGAGGATCAAACAAGCAGAATTTTCATGTAAATATATGAAGATGGTTATCCAAATATAGGCTATATTTTAAGGTGATGGAGTAATTTAATGAAGTGCGGTTTTAAAGCGAGCTGAAACTCTCCATAAATCACTATATTCTTGGTGATTTTACCATTCAAACCACCATATTTATTACTAGTTTGCAGCAGTTTGGAAACTTAAAATACAAATAGTTGGCGAAGCTTTGCAATTTTGTTGCAGTGTTTGAAGGCCAGAAAATTGTTCTGGATGGTGAAATCGCACAAATGGCATACTTGGTTCTAAATGTCATTCCACTTCCTTCTGTATCATGAGTTCCTCCACATCTTTTAAGACAGGTACACATTAAATGATCCGGCAATCTTGCTGATGGTCGGGGTGATTACCCTTTGCCCAGGACCATGCAAGATTGCTGGTACACACTAGAAGATTTAAAGAAAGAGGAAACAATTACTCATTTCGTCCTTCATTAATATGGACTGCACCGCATGCGATATCGGTTAATTGGCTGTGCAGTACGGCCAATCACACAATGTCGCTGACATCTCGCAGAAGCATGCACACTAGACAATGTGGAAGATTTGACTTTCCAATTCATCTATATTCGTCAAATCATTCAATTTATCATCTAGTGCAGTATTTCACAAACTTGGTCCTCAGGAACCCACACAGTTCACGTTTTCCAGGTCACCCAGCAGCAGCACAAGTGTATTAATTACTCACTGACACATTTTAAAAGATCCACAGGTGGAGCTAATTATTTCACTTGTGATTCTGTGAGGAGACCTGGAAAACATGCAATGTTTGGGGTCCTGAGGACCAAGTTTGAGAACATGTGGTCTAGTGTGTACCTAGCCTTATGGTGCGTACACGCGGTCAGATATAACAGGACGATATGAACGATAATGATATCGATCATATCGTTATCGTTCATATCGTCCTGTTTTTGGGCCTTCCAACTCCCAAACGATGGTCGAGGTGCGGGCACGGATGGTCAATATCGATCTTGACCATCGCCCATGCATGCAGGCCAACCTGGTCGATATCGACCAGGTTCGCTTGGTTACTATAGGGACGCGTGGGTCGTTATAGTCGTTTGGGGGATATCTGATCGTTGTCTGATCATTCCATGTGTACGGAGCTTTAGACTGATTTGGGTAGAACCAACTTTTTCTTCTGTTTCATATCTTTGTATATACAATGTTTGTGTCATATCCCTGTCTTGTACAATATATCAGCACTTTATAATTAGATGATCATGATAATAATAATAATTGTATACACATATCAGAAAAAGATTAGGATTTGGGTAAAATAAAACAAGATTTTTTGAGGTTCGGAAATGACCCCAATGTGTAAAAATGATTTACAACAAATGCTTTGTGCTAACATGAATACTTTTTCTCCAATGACTGAATGTCTTTCTTTAGTAAAACGATTTGAGGGTATTCCAAATATTCTGCATTTACAACTGGAATTTGCCACCTATTTCTTACTGATTCTATGCTGATTGATTTTGTCAGAAACATATTCATAGAGGTTATCCTTCTCAACAAGAAGACTTCACTTTAAAAACCTGTGAGATTCCACAATTTGCTCTGTCACCTTTACGTAAATTTATTCAGTACTGAAGGAAAAAGATCAACTTTAAATAAAGGTTATCAACACATAAATAAAGATACAATGCTAACCACTATTATTGCATCTGGTAATCGTTATATAGGTAGGTTTTTTTTTTGTGGGGGGGGGGGGGGAGAATGGAATATGTTAATAGTTTACACAGGCCAATTAAAATGCTTTTTTTTCCGTGTGGGTAAAAAAAAAAATATTTAAACAGAGTCACATATATTTAATTAATTTATTTTATTAACAGTTTCTTAAATAGCGCAGCATATTCAGTTGCGCTTTACAATTGGGAACAACATTAATAGCTCAAACTGGGTAGTAACAGACAGACAGAAAGGTAAGAGGGCCCTGCTCACAAAGTTACAATCTATAGGAAAATAGGCATTGATACACAAGGATAGATGCTACACATTGCATATTGATCCAGTCAGATTGCTGAGGTTCTTGGTGGACTGTATGATCCAGTCCATACTTAACGAGTTTGAGCTGTCTTCCCCGGGAGAAGCCTGGAGAGGAGCTGCAGTTGGGTAGTGATGGGGGTGGGGCCATATTAGTCGTGTCATTAGGCCCCACCCCCTCACGAAGCAATCCAACAAATTATGTAAATAGGGGCGGGGTCAAATAATGTGATTACAGAATTGCAACCTTAAGCCCCACCCCCTAACGTTGGACCGCAGATTCCCGGTAAGATTCTTCCCATTCTGCCCACTTCACTAGGCGGAATGAGGAGAATCTTACCGGGAATCGCCGAAGAAGTGGGCAGAATGGGAACAACATTAATAGCTCAAACTGGGTAGTAACAGACTGACATAAAAGTAAGAGGGCCCTGCTCACAAGCTTGCAATATATAGGAAAATAGGCATTGATTCACAAGGATAGGCGCTACATATTGCATATTGATCCAGCCAGATTGCAGAGGTTCTTGGTGGGCTGTATGATCCAGTCCATACTTACCAAGTTTGATTGCAATATTAAGCCCCACCCCTTAACATTGGATCGCAGATTCCCGGTAAGATTTTTCCCAGTCTGCCTACTTCACTAGGCGAAATGAGGAGAATCTTACCGGGAATCCGCGGGAGAAGTGCCTACTCTTCCAGGGGTGTGGAGGGCTACCCGAGTAGGCAAGTGTGAGCCAGTCACACAGGAATGTTTTACTAGGGTTAGGAGGATGTAAAAGTGAAGAAAGATAAATTATGTGAGGTTGTTTGTGGACTGTAAGAGGGTATGTAATTAGAAAGTGAAGCCATGAATGTTATGTGGGCGGTCCTGGAATCTGATAAGCTTGTCTGAAGTAGGGGTGTGCACCGGCCACTTTTCGTGTTTTGTGTTTTGGTTTTGGATCTGGATCTTTCTTCGTGTTTTGGATCTGGATTGGTTTTGCCAAACCACCCTTCGGTGTTTTGGGTTCTGGGTTTTGTGTTTTGGATCTGTATTTTTTTTTTAAAAAGCATAAAAACAGCTAAAATCACAGAATGTGTTGATTTTTCTGCTCCTATGTTATTATTAACCTCAAAAACCTTAATTTCCACTCATTTCCAGTTTATTCTGAACACGTCACACCTCACAATAGTGTTTTTATGTCCAAAAGGTTGCACCGAGGTAGATGGATGACTATGCTAAGCGACACGAGTGGGCGGCACAAACATGTGGCCCATCTAGGAGTGACACTGCAGTGGCAGACAGGATGGCAGTTTGAAAAACTAGGCCCCAAACAGTACATAATGCAAAGAAAAAAAAGAGGTGCAAGATGGAATTGTCCTTGGGCCCTCCCACCCACCCTTATGTTGTATAAACAGGACATGCACACTTTAACAAACCAATCATTTCAGCGCCAGGGTCTGCCACACGACTGTCGCTGAGTTGATTGGTTCGTTTGGGCCCCCACAAAACAAGCTGGCAATTAATCTGGCCCTGCACAAACTGGCTCTACGGAGGCAAGATGTCGTCCTCATTCTCCCCAGTCACCGATTCCTCACCCTCTTCAGTGTTGTGTACATCCTCATCCTCACAGAGTATTAATTCGTCCCCGCTGGAATCCACCACCACAGGTCCCTCTGTACGTTCTGGAGGCTGGTCTCCTTGGAAAAGTTGATAATTCATTTTTATGAACATCATCTTCTCCACATTTTGTGGAAGCAACCTCCTACGCCTTTTGCTGACAAGGTTCCCGGCTGCACTAAACACTCTTTCTGAGTGCACACTAGAGGGGGGGCAACTCAGGTAAAATAGAGCCAGTTTGTACAGGGGCCTCCAAATTGCCTCTTTTTCCTGCCAGTACATGTACGGACTGTCTGACATGCCTACTTGGATGCTGTCACCGATGTAATCCTTTAACAGACAGACGCACGCTTGTCGCTGCTGCTTTGAGGATGCAGGTGCGGCTACAGCCCACACAATTCACAAAGACAGGAAAAAAAAGAATAATTTTTTTATTGTTTGTGGAGCACACTTTGAGGGTTACACCACCCTTTAACAGACAGACGCACGCTTGTCGCTGCTGCTTTAAGGATGCAGGTGCGGCTACAGCCCACACATTTCACAAAGACAGAAAAAAAAAAAAAAATTTTTTATTGTTTGTGGAGCGCACTTTGAGGGTTACACCACCCTTTAATAGACAGACGCACGCTTGTCGCTGCTGCTTTAAGGATGCAGGTGCGGCTACAGCCCACACATTTCACAAAGACAGAAAAATTTTTTTTTTTTATTGTTTGTGGAGCACACTTTGAGGGTTACACCACCCTTTAATAGACAGACACACGCTTGTCGCTGCTGCTTTAAGGATGCAGGTGCGGCTACAGCCCATACTTTTCACAAAGACAGAAAAAAAAAGAAGAATTTTTTTATTGTTTGTGGAGCGCACTTTGAGGGTTACACCACCCTTTAACAGACAGATGCACGCTTGTCACTGCTGCTTTAAGGATGCAGGTGCGGCTACAGCCCACACATTTCACAAAGAGAAAAAAAAAGAAGAATTTTTTTATTGTTTGTGGAGCGCACTTTGAGAGTTACATCACCCTTTAACAGACAGACGCACGCTTGTAGCTGCTGCTTTGAGGATGCAGGTGGAATCTAGATGGGATTTGGAACGGGGACACACTACCTCCATCAATTGTCTAAATCCCACTGCACTAATGGCGGATACCGGACGCACGTCTAGCACCAACATAGCAGTCAAGGCCTCAGTTATACGTTTTTCTTCAGGATGACTGCTGTCGTACTTCATCCTCCTCGCTAAGGACTGTTGGAGGGTCAATTGTTTAGTAAAAGTAGTGGTGTTCCTACTTCCTCTCTGGGATGATGAACAACTCCCAGCAGCAGCAACAGCACTAGGAGGAAGTGGTTCTTGATCTTTCCCTATTTTATTTTTATCGGAGAAAGTTTGGTCCTCCATTTATGTTATATTGATATATACGTGCGGCTAAGGCGCACACAAATACAGAAAATATTTTTTTATTTTTGCTGGAGAGTAGTGCACTTTGTGGGTTACACCACCCTTTAAGAAATGAGCCAGCCGTCTCTTTACTTATGGGACACAGGCGCACGCTTGGCGCTGCTCCTTTGTTGATGCATGTGCGGCTACAGTGCACACAATTCACAAACACAGAAAATATTTTTTTATTTTGTTTGGAGTGCCCTTTGGGGGTTACAGCACCCTTTAGCGGTCAATCCAGCCGGCCCTTTATTTATGGGACACAGGCGCACGCTTGGCACTACTTTGTTGATGCAAGTGCGGCTACTGCGCACACAATTCACAAACACAGAAAATATTTTTTTATTTTGTTTGGAGTGTACTTTGGGGTTACAGCACCCTTTAACGGACAAGCCAGCCGGCCCTTTACTTATGACACAGGCGCACGCTTGGCACTACTTTGTTGATGCACGTGCGGCTACTGCGCACACAATTCACAAACACAGAAAATATTTTTTTATTTTTTTGGAGTGTACTTTGGGGGGTTACAGCACCCTTTAACGGTCAAGCCAGCCGGCCCTTTACTTATGACACAGGCGCACGCTTGGCACTACTTTGTTGATGCACGTGCGGCTACTGCGCACACAATTCACAAACACAAAAAAAAAAATTTTTTATTTTGTTTGGAGTGCCCTTTGGGGGTTACAGCACCCTTTAACGGACTAGCCAGCCGGCCTTTTACTTATGGGACACAGGCGCACGCTTGGCACTACTTTGTTGATGCATGTGCGGCTACTGCGCACACAATTCACAAACACAAAAAAATATATTTTTTTATTTTGTTTGGAGAGCCCTTTGGGGGTTACAGTACCCTTTAGCGGTCAATCCAGCCGGCCCTTTATTTATAGGACACAGGCGCACGCTTGGCACTACTTTGTTGATGCACGTGCGGCTACTGCGCACACAATTCACAAACACAAAAAAATATATATTTTTATTTTGTTTGGAGTGCCCTTTGGGGGTTACAGCACCCTTTAACGGACAAGCCAGCCGGCCTTTTAGTTATGGGACACAGGCGCACGCTTGGCGCTGCTCCTTTGTTGATTCACGTGCAGCCACAGTGCACACAATTCACAAACACAGAAAAAATATATATTTTTTTAGCACTTGGGGGGAGCACCCCTGACGGACAGAGCACCCCCTGGACAACACGACAGCACCCCTTTAGGACTGGGACACTGCACAGGACTTTGGAGTGGACACAGCCCCTATGGACAACTGACTGCACAACACAGTCCAGCCAGCCCCTATGGACTTTGAAGTAGTGGACACAGCCCCTATGGACAACAGCAGCACAGCACAACACTACTCTGCACTACACTACACTACACTACACAGCCCAGCCAGCCCTAACTCCCACCCTCCCTCTTCACTGTCCACAGCCGAGTGAGAAAATGGCGCCGACGCGGGTACCTTATATAGGATCCAAAACCCGCGAGACCCGGAAGGCGGGATGATGACGTTTTGCCTCGATTTCAGATCCGAGTCAGGCGGGAAAAGTCGAGCCTGACTCGGATCAGGGTGGCTCGGGAGGGTTCGGATTTCAGAAATCCGAACCCGCTCACCCCTAGTGTGAAGGTGTTACTTTTTAGGGAACGCTTGAAGGTTTGGAGACTAGTGGAAAGACTTATTGTGCATGGGAGGGCATACCACAGAGTGGGTGCAGCCCGAAAAACATCCTGTAAACATGAATGGGAGCAAGTAATGCACATTAAGAGAGACATAAAACAATTATTGATTTAAAAAGGAGTAAACATTTAATTGTAAAATACAAATGCTAACTTGGGACAATGAGGGCCTGATGCTGAGTCAGACACATATTGGATGTAATTGACGCTGAAAAAATGGGCATGGAAAAATAGCAAGTTTAAGTCTATTTGCTGATGTGTACTCATCGTAAGATCCATCCACAAGTAACAAGTTTATGTCAGCTGTACCTTTACCAGATACAATTACACCCAACTAGGACATGAGTACAAGAAACGTTTGTTAGCATTAGTTTTGATACTGATAACCACATTCTCTATTCAGTTTAGTTTAAATAGAATCCTCTATAATAAAGCATATACGTAATATTCCTTCTTGTGTGTGAATGAAATAAGGAAAAAAGGAAAACTTCTAAGATAAATAAATATAAATATTTGCATGAGCTATGAAAAATACATATTAGCTTAACCACTTGCCAGGCACGGTCGTATCAGATACGACCATACCAGACAGGGCTTTCACTAACATGGTCGTATCTGATATGACCAGTCAGAAACGCCCAGTGGGCGGCTTGCTGGAAGTTAACTTCCAGCAGCTGCCCATCTCCACTTGCGGCTCCCCCTCCTTTGTGTCCCGATCACTGCTGGCCACAGTGATCGGGCACCGGTGGCTCCCCCCCCCCACCCGGCAGCTAACATAGAAGCAGCAGCCATGGCTCATGTAGCCGCAGCTGCTGCTGTGACCTGATCAGTGTGGCCAGCAGGGATCGGGCAGCCAGCCCCACCCCCTTCAGAAAAAGCAGTAGCTGCCTTGTATCTGGACCGCCAGCGGCACACCCTCTTGCTGCGGCTCCGGAACTACAGTGATCACTAGTTGATCACTGTGGAGAAACAGCAGCAGCGGCTCTGGTAGCCGCGACTGCTGCTATCTACCCTGCACCCTAGCGACGCCCCCACCCACTTCTTCCGGTCTCAGCTCCGCCTCCTACCTTACAGTATAAGCATATATATATATACATATATATATATATGTAGGTATATAGGTATACATTATATATATATACATATATATGTATATGGAGGTATATATATATATATACATATATATATACTGTATATATATATATATATATATACACACACACACGTTTTCCATATCCAAAATGCTCGGGACCAGGAGCATTTCTGATAGGGGTTTTTTTTCAGTGGGGGTCCGGCTTGTGTTGCGGGAGTTCAGCGGCATCCATGGCAGGGTGCGGGGGTCCAGCAGGGGTGTGGGATCATCGTTGGTTTGCGAACCGATGTTAAGGAAACATCGGTGGCTGTGGCCTCAAACAATCAATGGTTTCTATAGATAGTTGAACACATCGGCCAAAATTGCAATTTTTATGGTATATGGTGTGTTTTTTTTAAAAATATTTTTATGAAAATTGTGTTGGATACGTCTTAAAAAATGTTCTTGTCCTAATTCAGTCATAAAAAAACCCGACAATTTCTGAGCGGTTTTTGGAAAAAAAAATTGTCAGTTAAGTGGTAAAGAGGTGAATTCACAATCAGCCAATTAGAAGTGGCTATTCTAGTGCTGCCCACTGTCATCATGACCAGGTAACCGATTGACATGGCTACTAAAAGGTGCATATGTGTCTTAGGGCCTGATTCAGACCCGCTCGCAAGCGTACAGTGCTCGCAAGCGGGTCGATGTTTGCCCCCTGTGCATGCGCCGCGTCCGGCGTGCGCATGCGTGAGCCCCAGCGAGTGACTGAAGTTCAGTCGCTCCGGTGCTCGTTACAAGACGTGGCGGCTGTCAATGTTGATTGACAGCTCGCCCCGTTTTGTAGGCGGGTAGGGGGGGTGGTTGAGCAAACGCAGGCGTTCCCAAAGGAACGCTTGGTGTTTTTGGGGGCGGCCCTACTGAAATCACTCGTGGTGTCAGTAGTGGACTTCCTGCTCTATTAGAGCAGGATGTCTACACGGGCTTGTGAGAGCTGAGACTACCACACAGGGCCGGATTGATGGACAATGGACCTGGAGCTGAAAATGGGCCTGGACCTGAAAATGACCAAAGGGCCTATTATGAGAAGCAGAGGAGGCGTGACCAGTGCTGTGTGGGTGTGGCCAGTGCCATGTGGGCGTGTACCCCTATACTCTCTGCTCCAATGTCTCCCTAAATATATAATAGAAAAAAAATCCTTCATTTTGTGAGGTAAATAGAAATACAATTTTACTACTTATGATTTATGGCTGACCGTGTGGAGAGCAGATGGAGAGTCAACATCATGTTGTCATGACAATGGGCCTATTTTTATGTGGAGTCCTGGAGCTGTAGCTCCATCCGCCCCATTGTTAATCTGGCCCTGCTACCACAGGGTCTCCTCGCAAGCCCGATGGTCGCGATAATCCCGACAACAGCTGCCCGACATGGGTGAAAATCCTGATCGTCCCTAAGTAAGTATTTACTAACCTAAGCTCCCCCCTAACCCTAACCCTTCTTAGGGGTGCCTAACCCTAATCCCCCCTCTAAGTGCCTAAACCTAACCCCCCTTCCCTGCAGTACCAGATTAAGGTCCAAACGGGCCTGGAGCTGAAATTTATGAAGGGCCTATTGTGTACTTCTGCAGGAGGCATGACCAGCATGATGGGTGTGTGACCAGTGCTGTGGGGGTTTGGTGCACACACACACACACACACATAATATATATATGCATGCACGCACACACACTCACACAAAAAATAAACAGATAAAGTATGTAACCACTAAACTAGCTAAAAATTTTCCAAAAATATCCTCAAAATTGTTTCGATTTTTTTGTTATTATCAAATTATGGAAATAACAGCTATTTATACCTGATTTAATATTTTTTTTTTAACAAAAAGACAAAATCAAGTTTAAATGGCTATTATTGTATAATGCGATATTTTTTTAAAAAAATAGAGTCTTATAGTTTAAAAAAATAAAATAAAAAAAAACTTTACTGTATTAGAGATGAAGTGTGGACCAGGCGGGACGAAGCAAGAGGGGAGGGGATGGGGGTTGGCGGGGTGGAGATGTGGCAAAGTGGGTGGGGCACGGCTTGATAGTGTAGAGGGCAGAATGGGGGGCAGGGATAAACGCTGTATATAAACACAGTACACATACACCCACAGTATGACCGTGTATACATTATACATATACATACCCAGTGTGTGTGTATATACATATATATGAATCGGTACATATGACCGCCAAACCTCAGCCTGGCGGATGAAATCCCGACTCCGGAAGGCCGGCAGATGAAGATTCCCAACTGAGGTGAGTAACTACCCTAACCCTCCCCTTCCCCCCCACTAACCCTAACCTAAACATAACCTCCCCCCAGTGGTGCCTGACTCTAACTCCCCCTTCCCCTAGCCTAACCCTAACTGTCCCAGGGGGGGTGCCTAACCCTAAGTCCCCCTGGGAGTCCCTAAATCTAACCCTTACCCCCTGCGGCTATGACCTCCCGACGCCCAGCTTACTTACGTTTGGTATGCCGGGCGTCAGGATTTCGGCGTGAGGCTAATGCAGGGGTGTCTTAAGAGAGGAGGGGACCCGATGTGGCTAGCCAGCCACCGCAGAGCCAGTAGACTCTGGGCACTGAAGTGTGCCCAGAGTCTACTGTGCATGCGCAGAACGCCGGAAAAATGGCTGCGGCGGCCATTTTTCGGTGTCCTGTGCAGTGCTGACACCCGACTTGGGACCATGTATGGGTGAGTTTTAGATAATATGGATGCAGGGTGTGCGGTGCAGGGCCTCTCTGGACCCTGGGGCCCATGTGCACCGCACACCCTGCACCCATTATAGATACGTCCCTGGGCTAATGATAGGCATCGGTATTTAGACGCCTATCATTAGTCCCGTGCCAGGCTTTCACTGTCAGGAAGCTGGCGGTCAGCATTTCGACCGTCGGCTTCCTGACTACATCCCACAAACACTGCCCAATCACTGTGGCCAGCAGTGATTGAGGGCAGAGCAGAGCTGTGGCTGCTGGCAGTTGCTAGGCTGCTTGGCCACTGTGGCCTGCAGTGATCGGGATACATTGGGGGTGGAGCTGAGGTTGCAGAGGAGCTGGCACGTGGTTAAAAAAATATTTTCAAACTTTTAATAATTAAAAAGAAATAAAGCATTCCTTTTAAATGGAGAATAATCCTTAATAATTGAAAATTGTGCTTACCTGGCGGTCGCTTCTATGTTCCATCTTGTCTCTTCTGATCGGCAGCCAGCAGCTATTGGGTGAGGGAGCAGAGGCACACATGGATAAAGGGGGCAGATGCACAAATGGGAAGAGGCACATAGGGGAAAAGGGAACAGGGGTATACATAGAGAGGGGACAGAGGGACAGATATGAAGGGGGGAGGCAGAAGCAAAAATATGGGGATGGGGCAAATGCACAGGTATGGGGAAGGGGCAGTAAAAGATGAACAAGGGTAAAAGCACATATAAGGAGGGGGCAAAGGCAAAAATATGGTAGTCTGAGTGAGGCACAGATATGGGAAGCAGCAGTGGCACATATATGGAGAAGGGGCAAAGAAAAGATGGTAAAGAGCACAACAACATAGGAGAGGGCAGAAGTACATATAAGGGGAGGGGGAAGAGGTCGGAATGGGCGATGGGACAGGAGAGAAGGGCTGGGCCACCTCTGGGTATGGCAGCGCTGTCTCACCCACATTACCATCTTCTGTGTGCCTGTGCAGTGCAAGCAAGCACACACTATGCCCGGCCAGGGGGAGCAGGAAAGGAGAGCTGGGGGCGGAGCATCTGTAGTGGAGCTTATCCGGTGGGAGACCTGAGAGGAGCGACATGCAGGAGACAGGGGGGCCAACACTCCCTGCTTCTCATTATCTGGCAGCAGGTATCAATGATCACTGTGGGGGAGGGGGTCACGACCCGCGGGTAGGGGGGGGGTTTGTGCTTGGGGGCGGAGCCTCAGACGGCCACCGGTAAGCTGCTGCTGTAGCAGGAATTCTTTTTTCCTGTCTATATATCAGCACATTACAGCAGTGAGGTGATGATGGGCCTATTTTAATGGGCGGCCTGGAGCTGAAGCTCCACCTGCCCCATTGTTAATCTGGCCCTGCTTCCCTGCCACCTAAACCTAAGTCCCTCGGGGGGGTGCTTAACCCTAAGTCCCCCCCGGGGGCGCCTATCCCTAACCCTCCCTCCCCCTAGCCTAACCCTAACCTCCCGGGGGGTGCCTAACCCTAAGTCCCCCCCGGGAGCCCTAAACCTAACCCTCCCCCCCTCACGGCTGTCCACGCTCGGTGCCCGGCATCACTTCGGTCGGGATGCCGGACGCTGGTCTCCGGTCTCCTGGCGTCGGTAAAATGACAGGCGTCTAGATTTAGACACCTGTCATTTAACCCTCGCCGGGATAAAGCAGTCGGGAAGCCGGCCGTCGGAATTACATCCACCGGCTTCCCGACTGCATACCGGCTCAGCTGCCCCAGTGATATTTTATTGATAATTTGTAATAACTAATAGTTGAGGCTGCCTTGATAAATAAGCTCTTAATACTTTTCCAGTAACATTTCTTACAGAAACTGTTAGTTTTATTTTACTGGATTTATTTGCTGCACAGTATTTTATATGGATTAATATAATTTGAGAGCTACACCAAGATTAAATGATAATCCCTTTTTTTTAACGTATCCCGTTTTATTTTTTTCTATTTATGTTACTATAGCAAATCCTCTTAACAAAGGCCAACTGGTGGTTTGTTTTCATTTCCATTTAATTGAGGTCTGTTGTTTTTTTATTCTACAATGATTTTGTAATCTTTAATATCTGAAACATAATGCAGAATCTGAATTGACTGCAAAAAATTAGTAATACATATCTCTGATATAAATTGCAGGAAGTTAGATAACCAAGAATAATTGCATACCATTTTCTAGAGTGACAAAGTAAAAGCAATATAGGTAGGAATATAATGTATAACATAATCAGCTTTTAGCTATTGCTGAATTACTATATAGGGAAGAACACGATTATACTTTTCCTTCTCTATTCTTTTCACTATTTGATGCCAGCACAATATCCACTTTCTTGTTATCTCTTCTTATATTATATTATGTTATATTACTGATAATATTTTCGTTGCTTTTTGTATAGCCAATGATTGAGCTCTAGTTTTTATTCTTATATGTTGGTTTGAACATTTCTAATATCTATTAAATGGACTAATAAAAGTACATTTTTAATATTACATACGAGTGCCCCCCAAAAAAGAGCTTCTTTTCTCCCAATTTCTGCAATATTATAAATGCATCAGTAATAGTGACCAGCACTATTTGCAAATTTTCACAGAAATAATGCCCATTCTAGGGGGTATATTTAAAACGTGGGTTATTAGAAGCGGAGTTATTGCCCATAACAACCAATCAGATTTTACTTATCATTTATCTAGCACCTTCTAGAAGATAATAGCTAGAATCTGATGGTTTGCTATGGGCAACAACTCCACTTCTAAAAACCTGTACTTTAGTAAATAAACCCCTAGGACTTCTGTTTTTGTAGTTATTATGATTTGTTATATTGTTTGTTTTTTATTTCCTAAAATGTAAAACATCAAATGGTTCTTTTTTTTTTCTTTTAATGTAACTCTTATGCAATTAAGTTAAATCAGTATGTACACTGGAGCTGCAGAAAAGAACAAAATAAGCCAATATAATTGGATAAAGCAGTGTTTTCCAAACACAAGGGGTATATTTATCAAAGTTCGATTTTGCATTCGATTTTATGTTCGATTTAGCTCACCTGAAATCAAATCAAATCGAATGTAGAAATCACTGTCAAAATCTCACATTTACAAAAATTCGATTTTGTAAGCCTTTTCTAAATCGAATTTGATGTGGTTCAATTTTGACTAGTGATTTATTTTTTCGATTTTGGATGCCCATGTTCAAGTGGAACACAAAATTGAACTTAAAATCCCCAAAATAATAGACCTGATTCATGCTGGCAATTTTAGCATGAGCAGGTACCAATTACACAGAAACGGATTAGTGAGATCCATGCATGTTCCTGTGTGAAAAAAACTATAAAAAGTGTAAAATCCAATAAAAAAAAACGTGGAGTCCCCCTCTCCTAAATGGACTTTTCTGAGCTGGTCCTGGTTGTGAAAATACAGGGGGGGGGGGGGGATGTAGAGTTCCTCCATATTTTCTACAACCAGCACAGGGCTCAGTGAGCCAGTCTTGGTTTTGGAAATACACGGGACAAAATGAGTAGGGGACCCCGTGTTTTCAAAAAACAGCACCTGGTCCCTGGCCAAAGCATTATACTTGACTGCTAGTCAGCCCAGGCCGGTTATTCCTGGGGAGGTGAGGACCCCCAATAAAGGGTATCCCGCTCTACAGGGTACCCCAGGCCTGGGCTCATCATTTTAATATATTGAATACAAATATTAAAATAAAGACAAGATTCACACACTGTGACAGTAGAACTTTATTACACTCACACATACTCACCTACAATCCCTGTACACATCCTCTTCTCCATGTAGGCATCCACCGTCTTCACAAAACAAAAACAAAAAAAAAATGCAGACCCCCACGAACAGTACCATCCTCAAGTACAGCACTTCCCAAATGACCGCTCAGCCGCGGCTTAGAAATGCATGGGCTGAGCTGTCATTGGCTGAGAGAGGCAAGCCTCCGCCTCTCTCAGCCAATGAATGGTTCTCACTATTGACTTCACTAGGTAACCTTTAGTTTAAAGGTCCACTTTTTGTTGTTGTTTTGTTTTGTGAAGACAGTGGATGTCTACATGAAGAAGAGGACATGTACAGGGATTGTAGGTGAGTATGTATGAGTGTGAGTGTAATTAAGTTCTACTGTCATGGTAAACTAGAGGTACCAGGATCCCTTAATGCATGCTGGTACTTGTGGTTCTCCAAGTACCAGCATTTGGGGGAGGCTTGCTGGTACCTCTATTTCTACTGTAAAAGACAATGTTATTTATTCTATTTTTCTACACAATCAAACCTGCATCCACCGGCCAGGGTTGCCGGGGATAGCCCTGGCCAGTGAAAGGATTCCCCGGCTGTGGCATTACAGCCCCGCTAGAAAGAGACTGGTGCTTGTTTTGGACAATACGGGGGATACCTACTCATTTTGTCCCTAGTATTTCCAAAACCAGGACTGGCCCACTGAGCCTGGTGCTGATTGCAGAAATTACGGGGGAACCCTACATCTTTTTTCCCCCATAGTTTCACAACCAGGAGCGGCTCAGATAAGCCCATTGCTGGTTGTGCATTTAGATGGAACCCATGTCATTTTTTTAAATTGGATGTTACACTTTTATTTGGTTTATCCACACTGAAGCATGCACTGATCTCACTGATCTATGCATGCATCTGTGTAATTCACATTTGCTCATGCTAAAATCGCCAGTATTATTATTATTACATTTTATTTATAGGGTGCCACAAGTGGTCCGCAGCGCCGTACATACAGTACAGAGTACACAGAACATTACATTAAAATACAGTAACCAAAATATAAACAGAACACAAGTAACAATTAGCAACACAATTCTCCATACACAGTACAGCTCTGAAGGTGAAGGCTGTCATAGAAGTGCTAGAGAAGAAGGCCCTGCTCCTAGGAGCTTACAATCTAGGGGCCCGTATGAAGCAGGTCTATTATTTTGGAGATTTGAGTTCGATTTGGAGTTCGAGATGGTGTTTGATTTCAAATCGAATATTAGTAAATCAAGGGTTTCTATGTTGGTCTATGTAAAAGTACAGATGTTTTGCCGATATTCGATATTGAGTGGCATTTGACTGGAATTCGGTTTTATGTTCGACTTTCATTCGATTTTGCATTTAGAAAATCTCCAAATGCAAAATCTAATGAAAATCGAATGGAAAATCACACAAAAATCAAAATCAAACTTTGCTAAATATACTCCACAGTCTTCAAAGCCCCATATAGGTCCTGTATTTAGGGATATCCATGTTACTTGGTAATTCAGTCATTTTGATTTAACCATTTGTGCTGCAGTATGGATATCCTTAAAATGTGGACTGTGGGCCTGATTTAGCAGTGTTCACAGATGAAACTGCATATGCAGATCGGCCGATTGTTCACGAGTGCGTATGCGGAAAATTCGCGCCGCGCATGCACTGCGATTACGGATGCACAAAGGAAGCCATCACAGAGTGAGTGACAGGCTGTGAGCGTTTGGGGGGGGGTGAAGGGGTAGTGGTCATAAAAACGCAGGTATGTCTGTCCACTTGAATTCTGTTTCATGGGCGTGCATAAATTAGCCAATGCAATTGCAAACGCCCCTTGAGTACTCACTGCGTGCAACGAGACTTGTCATTTCTGCGGCTGGTCAGACCTGGTGTAAATTGTACATGAGGGGCCGATGTGTGTCGATGGTACAGATGTATACCCCAGAGTGCAACGTAGTACGGATGTGAGATAGCAGCAGTGGGTGTCTCTATGCCTGCTTCGATATGGCAGGCATTAGCATACATTCGCAGCTGCGTTCCATATGGATTCGCAGCTGCATATGCAATAACGATCCTTGCTGAATTAGGCACTTTATGGGGACTTTAAGGACTGGATTTTGGTAACACTGGGATAAAGCGTACAAGTAACAAGCTAAAGGACACACGTTTTATAATTACCAAGCCTACTAAATTCCAATCAGTAGTGATGGTGTCACAAGTCCCGAATATAGGTAAATTCAGTGAATTCTTATGTGGTCCATTGATCCTTCCAACTTTAGGGTACATTTCTAGAAAATGTATCACACTCCGTGGCATAGCGTGGTTGGAGCCGGTGGAGCATTTGTTCTGGGCACCAAAGGAGACAGGAGGCTCTGTCAGGGGCAGACTACCCATGATTTTATATTCCACAATTCTAGTGATTGATCACAGTGATCGCTCACCAGGTTCCCGTTGATGGAACAGTGCTAAGATGACCACCAATGAAAGTGCCCCTCACTGCAGTGCATAGCCGCATGCTGCTTGTTGCCAGAGTCAGCATGCAGTTACTGTATTCCCATAGGGGTCACTTCATATTCAGATGCTGCGCCACCTCACTTCTGCTCTTCCCTGTTTCCTACACATCACAGATTAGGTACATTTATTCCTGCTCAGAACACCCCCCCCCCCCCAAAGTAAGGCTCCTACTAGTGTTTGTGTGTCTGTCTGTCACCATTTAAACCTGTGACCCCCACCTACTTCTTCCATTTGCTCACAGTAACCACCTTTATTCTGTGACCCTCACCATCCTCTTTCCTGCACTCCGGTGCCTTTTTTTATCTTGCACTTCTTCCATTGTTACATCTTACCTTCACTCTCCTCATCTGCTGTAGTTGCCTGAGTCCTTCTGGCCCCTGATCACAAGTCACACGGAGGATCCTGAATATGATTTTGTCCTTTAGTGCTGGCTGGCAGTAAAATTCAGAGGCTTTTGTCAATAAAGGCTTCCCCATGTGAATTGCACAGGGATTATGGCGGTACTTGTACCACTACAATAACTATACTGATTAAAATCATTTATTCACTTTAAAAAAATATTTAGTCTTTGAATAAGACCTTTTTAGCATTTATACAGTATGTCTTTAAATATAAGTTTGTATTAATTTTTATCTATTTTTATTATATTCTTCCGATTATATTCTGCCCATTTATTTCAATTTGGATAATAAGGGGAAAATATTGCCCGCGCTACAAACCATACTATACTATATCCTAACAGTGTCTGTGAGTCAATTGTCTAAATTATTATCTAGGCAGAGCATATTCTATGTCTCTTCCAAAACACAAGCCTTCTATTTATATCCTTACAGTATTCTATAATCAGTATTTCATATTTTTATTCATGTACCGGTTTAGTAAGTTTTTTTTTTGGTTATTTTGGTGAGCACCTCCATAGGCTGCAAGCAGAAACTGCCTTCTATAGTTAACTCGCCGATGCCACTGTTACAGCAGCTTTTGCGGTAAAATTATTCTGGCCCAAAAGACTCACTTCAGAATTGGGCAGGGTACTGGTCACTGAGCAGGGCACCTTTAAATTTTAAAGTGCAAACATTTCGAACACAGTGCTCAATTCAGATCCACTCGCTAGATGCGTACGCTTGTTCTCAGCGTATGCAAATTCGGCACACACCCAGCAAGGCAGGCGATCACACGGCAAGGCATAAGCATGCCCACTATGTCTTGGCGTGTGATCGCTTTGTGTATGCAGATGCCCACCAGCCTTTCTTAAGATGCCCACTTGCGCATGTCATCTCCAGGAAGTGTATGCAACCATCGGTACATCGGGTACCATCGGGAGCATTTGCAGCACTTGAGGTTGACTATACTCTACTGCAAGCACTGCGAGCACCTCAGTGTAAAAACCAGCCAAGTGACATGTACAATAACGCTGCCTGTTAATTATGCACGACTCTGATATAGCGTTATGATGCACAGACATGCCTGCATTCGCACCTCCACTCCCCCATTTCTAGTGGCCTGCCCCTGTTACTACCCACAAACGCACTGTGATGCATACGCATGCACACAATGCGAACCAGTGGCAGCTACGAGCGAACTCTTCTTAGCGTCTGGGTCTGAATCGAGCCCACAATGCGAAAAAAGATATAGGGAGGGTGTCTAGTTTCTTCCAGTCTTAAAAATGGAGTTAACTGTATTTTGTGCTTTACCCTGCAGCACCTGGAAAGTTCAGTCCCGGGCTGCAGTGATGTAATAGTTAAGCGCCTGGCATAGGGCTTAATGTAAGGTGTCCAAATGTGTAGAGCTGCAGCACTGGGAACAACACTTGGCAATGTAGCGCCTAATCTGCTGAGTCCCAGCACTGAGTGCCAAATACAGTAAGTGGAAACTTATTGGCTCCATGCTATGCCTTTGATCGTACTTGAGTGAAAACTCACAAGTAATATCTACAGTATTAAGCACTCATTAGGGATGGTATGTACTAAGCTTCGCACCACGGTATGTACCTAGAAATGCAAATAAAATCACAATGGATAGTTCTCTCGATAAGAGATGTCCTTTGCAATACCATTGGATAGACGGACTTCCGGGTTTATTATGCGCAAAAGGACACCGGCGCCACAGGGGTAGATGGGAGGGATCCGATCGGACAATAAGCTTCTATTGGGTAACGCCACCTGAAGATGGTGTTACCCACCCTGATGAAGCGCTGGAATGCATCACATTCTGGCGCTTAGTACATATGGGAAATGCGGTAAAACCCCCCAAAACAGCATTTTACCACATTTTTCACTTTAGTACATCCCGCCCTAAGTGTGAAAGGGAACTGTAATTTCAAAGAAAAAAATGTAAATATTATAATCCATTAAATATCACAAATATCCAATTCATACAGAACATAATAAAATATGATAAATTATTTGAAAGTAATTGCTTGTGCATTTTTATTGATCTTACATTTCAGCCTTTATGAAACTGATTTCTCAGCAGGCCGTCTATATATGCAGAGGTGTAACCAGGGTTATTGGAGCCCAGGGTAAAGAAAAAATTTGCGCCCCTTGAAAATTGTGTTTTTTTTTTTTTTAATACTTACATTGCTAATCCAATAAACACACACTGCAAAGAAAAGCACAAGAGCTAGGTAAAACATCAAATGACAAGGATGTATACATGTATACTGATGTGAAATGTAAACTATTGGTGCACGCCCGTGATACTGGGGGCCACCTTGACTCCCCAAGATTAAGGAGTTTTGATAATGTGAAATTAATTTGAGATGCTTTTTTAACACTTCTGCCATCAGCTGAAGCCCAACTCTTATGCCAAGCTAAATATTAGGAACAGGATATGAGATACCAGTGGTCTATGTAGAAAAGGGCATCCCACAATCATCAGAAATACTATTACATGCCATTTTAAAAATATCGGTGTAGACAAGCCATTGAAAAGTAACAAGACTTACAGTATGCTTCAAAGTTTATGTTCAAAGTTTAAACAAATATCATTACTGAACGGTGTGGCCATAAGGTATGAAGACACTCCTAACAGTGTTATGCGTAAACAACAGCGATGTCATGACCTTGAGATCAATTGTGAACTGTGACAGGTACCTCGGCAATAAGGGTGTGAAACGTAATACAGTGCTACTGGTAAAATGTATGTATACAGAAAAGTGGATGCAGGATACAGAAAAACATGCTGCCCTCAGACAGTGGGTGTAAAGGAGTGATCACAGGGCTGATGACAAGATAAAATAGGTGAAAAGTTATCAGTTGACAGATGAGAGAAAAAGGAATAAGTGTAGTGTTGCAATAGAGTGCAAAAGGCAAACAGATAGGGAAGCAGGGAATAAACCTGCAAGAGTTGAAGGGGTTTATATACTAAGCTGCTTTTATGTACTGTATGATTAAACCCACATTTAAAATGAACCGAAGAGGTAAGGAGGGGAGTCTTTTCCCATGTATAAGAGAGACCAGGTTCACCTCTCTCACTTTGCACAGAGGTTGTGTCTTTGGGGATGAAACTGCTGGAGGGGGTTTCAGAAACGGGCACAGCACAAACACACAGGGTAAGGAGGAGGTACATCAGTCCTCCACTATGGGCCGCATTCAGAGATACATGCAAACCTGATGGTTTATGTACATCCTTGATAGTGGGGCGTATGCGCATGACCCGTTCTGCACATTTGCAAAGTGGGTACTGCTTCGTTGCACGCAGTGACCCCTGAGCTACAGGCTGCGGCCATTTGGGGGTGGGGCTCCAGTGCCGGCCTCCGTTGCAGAAAACGGGGTCGTTTTCTGGGAGTGCTGAGGCCAGGGTGTGCGTCTTCCAATGCAGACTTCCTGATCTCGGTTACGGAGCTGCGAGAGCCATTCTGAGTAACCTAAGGGGTACTGAGATGGTGTCGCAGATAATACAATTGCTGCATCTTAGGACGCAGCACTCGGAACTGAAATGCTATCAGGAGGCATTTTTTCTACTCAGACACATCCTGCTGCATTAGCACATATTAGCATCAAAAGATGCAGCAGTGATGCTAACAGTGTCCATCTCTGAATCAGGCCCAATGAACTCGCTCCCGTTTTCTGGGAGTGTAGAGGCCAGGGTCTTCCGACATAAACTTCCTGGCCGCATCCAGGGCCGTAACTAGGGTAGTGCGACCAGTGCCATGGCACAGAGCATCGCAGGGCAGGGGGCGCTTTTTGGGCCTGTCAATTTTCCTGTTTATTATCATTCTCACTTGTAGCTTCCTCTTCTTTTATCCACAGCACCTCCCGGCCTCCCCTATCTCTTCCCTGACCCTTCCCCATGAGGTCATGGTCCTTTTTCAGGTGCACTATCTTATGTCCATCTTTAAAAAAATAGGAGGGGAGCCACTGCTCTCTCTGGCACAGAGCACCAAAAAGTCTAGTTACGGCTCTGGCCTCAGCTACGGAGCTGCAAGGGACAATCTGAGTAACCTCAGGATTATGATGGTATCGCAGATGATATGATGACTCCATTTTAGGACGCAGCACTCAGATCTGAAATGCTGTCAGTAGGAGTATTTTCTCCTCAGACGTTGCCTGCAGCATTAGCATATATTAGCTGCATTGCTGCTGTGTCTAAGTACGTAGCAGCGAAGTTTGTGAACCCTTCAGAATTTTCTAAATTTGTGCTAAAATTTGTCCAAAAACTACCTCAGATTTTCACACAAGTTCTAAAAGTAGATAAACAACCAAATCAAACAAATGAGACAAAAAATTTAGACGTGCTCATTTTTCTATTGAGGAAAATGATCCAGTATCACATATCTGTCAGTGGCAAAAGTAAGTGAACCT
Source organism: Taudactylus pleione (assembly GCA_031769625.1). NCBI lineage: Eukaryota > Metazoa > Chordata > Amphibia > Anura > Myobatrachidae > Taudactylus > Taudactylus pleione. Next base: position 18,045,840 of record JAUIMM010000045.1, on the reverse strand, counting down.
TTGCTTTCAGTATCTGTATGACTCCCTTGTGCAGCAATAACTGCTTCTAAATGTGACCAGTAATTGTTGATTAGTCTTGAACATCAGCTTGGAGGAATTTTACCCCATTCCTCTGTCCAAAACAGCTTCAACTCTGTTTTCTGAAAACAAAAACCAATGAGCGCTGGTTTTCCCTACAGTATGTATCAAAAGTAGCACGCATGGACTGCTCTCAGCTGCTGTTATAATTAAGGTTCTGCAGACTTAACATGAAACAAGTGAATAAAAAAAAAGAACTGCGCTCTGTCAGTCAATTATTATCATTTATTTATATGGCACCACAAGTGTTCTGCAGCGCCTTACAAAGTACATAAGCTAATAAGTTGACCAGTACAATACAATACAGGATAAGGGCATGGATAATATACATTGCTACATTAACAGAGCAAAGCAGCCAAGTGTTAGGTGCCCTAGTGGGGAGTAAGAAGTAGATGAAACTAGAGAAGGAGAAGCACAAGAGAGTAGAAGGCCCTGCTAATAAGAGCTTACATTCTAAAGGGGAGGGCCAGACAAACAGGTGTGACACAGATGGGGTAGGCAGGGAGGAAGGAGTATGTAGCAGCAAGTTAAGATGAGAGCTGGAAGGCTTTGATGAAGTAGTGGGTCTTGAGAGCCTGTTTGAAGGATTGTAGAGAGGTGGAGAGTCTGATGGGAAGAGACTGGAGGCGGCCAGAGCCTGAGCACCGGCATGCAGGAGGACGGCAATTCTGCCATGAACGGAACCCGGGGAAGTCAGCAGAGATGCAGCCACGGGTGGCCCAGCAGCAACGGGACCCAAGCAGGACTGCCAGGTGGAAGCGGAGCAAGGAAGGCAGGCCATCGTGGGTGAGGCATTGTGCTTCGGGGCATCAGCCTCGGAGCTGGTAATTACATCAACCCATCCCCCCTCTTCCCTCTTGCTTTTTCCCCTCAGCTGCCTCACCAACACCTGAACCCTGCTTCCAAGGGCCTCCATCCACCTCCAGTTTCACCATTCCGGTTGCAGACAGGGAGGGTCAGCACCAAAGCGATCCCCCCGCCCCGTCTCCAGCATTTGCCAACCCCCACTCCTTATCAGCAGCTGGTGTGTCCTTTCTTTCCCCCAGGAACTGCCCCCCCTATTTCTCATGGCCAGGCAACTTCCGCCTTCCCGGGGTCGCCACCAACACACGACCACTGGCAGCTCCCTGCCTCCTACCCCCAGCACCCCTATCCCTAGCAGGCTCCCGCCCAGCGCTCCCCCAGCAGCAGGCCCAGGCCCCGCAGAAAGGCCCCCACCCAGGCACCTGATTAAGTCACCCGCTTCCCCTCAGCCCATCTCATGCCAATGGCTGCCACTCACACCAGCAGGCCCCCTCCAGGCACCTCAGCGCGGCGAGCCAGCAATGCAGCGCACTCCCCCCAAGCCCTCCCCCCACTTGCCCGACCCCAACTACCAGGGTCAGAAAGGGGGGCCGCAAGCCATCAGTCACAGACCGCTCTCTGCCCGGCTCCCTGCCACCGGCGCCACCCCCACCGATGTTGCAGCACGCTAATGCTGCAGCCGCAAGCCATGCTTGCAATGACACGGTGGCCATCTGGGATCATGCGCCCAATGGCCGCCGCTCGCAGCAGCAGTGGGCCCCTACCCCCTCCCAGAGGCAGCGGGCCCCCTACTCCCCCCCAGGCAGCCCCCCAACCCCCTCCACCAACCATTATGCCGCCAGCCCCACCATCCTCTGGCAGTCATTCACCCACTGTAAGCCAGGGAGCATGGCACGAGGCAGGGCCACTCAGCATGCTGCAACATGGGCAATTTAATGGTTCTCAAGTGGAGCTGCTGGTTCTCAAGTGGAGCTCCCCCTCATGCCCCATTTTACGCACAAATGGGGCAATAACCAACAAAATTTACCCCACCCCTACCCCACGCAGCAAATCACTGGCCCACGTGCCCATATCCACCCAGGTAGTGGCAGAGACCATTTTTGATTAGGCTGCCCATTGTCTCCTTGGTCAAACTGCATTCTAATATGGAACCACTAATGATCAATAGATCCCCAGGTAATAGGTGGATCACTTGATCACTGTCCTATACCTGACCGATCTGTAGTACTGAATATATACAACCTGCATTGTACAAAACAGCTAACACAAATCTGTCCAATATATCTCTGTGGCACAATGGAATGTATGAGCTACATACTTTGTACGGGTCTAGGCATCTCCATCAGCATGTAAGTTTATTATCCATTACCCATATTTATGATTCATACCACACTGTGCTAGGTATATCTGGGATGCCTCTCTTAAATAAAATTAACCATTTTACAGACTGGCATGCATATCCAGTTGTAAGTGTATAGTTCCATTTTCAGGAACATGGGTGCAGTACCTAGTCATAGGGGCTGCACTGTATATCTCGGTAACAATGCCTATTTATGTCTGAGTCAACCCATAATGGTATGACCTACTTCTGCACTGTCCTATATACGTATGTTGCCCAATACTGTTATCTATAGCCGTGCACTGTCCTATATATATATATATACTGTCTACACCATGTAATGTTATCATCAATATACCTTGCACCTCCGGGTCATCCTTTGAAGAGCTTATCTGTTATTCCACAACAGGATGCATTAACCCTGCCCTGGCATATACCTATACATCACCCGAATGCATTGGCTATATGACCTACATCGGGGGAGCCTCTGACTTACACCATCATGTTTGCCATGCAAGGCTATATATATATATATATATATATATATATATATATATATATATATGTATATATATACAGTCAGGTGCATAAATATTGGGACATTGACAGAATTTTCATATTTTGGCCTCTATTCACCACCACAATGGCTTTGAAATGAAACAAACAAGATGTGCTTTAACTGCAGACTTTCAGATTTAATTTGAGGGTAATTGCATCCAAATCAGGTAAACGGTGTAGGAATTACAACGGTTTCTATATGTGCCTCCCACATATTGATTTAGTTCTCTTTATCTACTTTTAGGACTGTTAAAATCTGAGGTAGTTTTAGTCCAAATTTCAGTAGAAATATAAAAAACTCTGAAGGGTTCACAAACTTTCAAGCACCACTGTATGTACTACTACTGCACAGCAGTACATACAGAGGTGAAGCATGGAGCCATGGCATTCGGAGCAAGTGCTTGCTACAGTACCTCCCCCTTCAGTGGATGTATGACCATTAAAAGTAGGACTTGGAAGTGCACAGGCAGGAAACAACTTTGGTAACTATAGTGAATGGTCTACTTGTCAAATTTTAAATCTCCCTCTGACTGGGCACCCCCCCACACACACACACTCAACCCCCCTTTACTAAGCAAACTTAACCCCCTCCCCTCCTATTTGGGACTCATACTGGCCACACTTATATCTACTGGACAGGCACCCCTCCATTACTGGGCACAGTCACCCTAGTCCACCTGCAGCAGAAGGAAGTTGGGATGAAGGCAGGATGGAGTAGAAGGTAGGAGTGATGGAGCAGAAGGGTGGAAGGATTGCAGAGGTATGGAGCAGAAGGGAGGAATGGATGCAGGATGAAGCAGAAAGGATGGAAGGAGCCAGGGGGAAATGTTCCAAGGCGGCCAGTAGTGGTTGTGTAGAGAAAAAAATCAGTGACCCAGATGGCGCCCTCGGCCGGAGCAGGCACCTGGAGCATGAACTACCACCAGCTCCGCCCTTGCTATGCCCGAGTAGTGTAAACCTGTCACAGTAACACTACTCAGCAGATGCAGTATTGCAAAAGCACTGCAGCAGATTCAGTCAGTCACACAGTGGCGACCTGCGGCGTAGCGGTTGTCCTGACTCCGAGTCCTGTCCTACGCCAGACTGCTCCACCTCTTCCAGTGATGTAACATGACAGTCCGACTCCACCCAATCTGGTTGGAATCCACATCCGCAAATTCAAAAAACTGTGCGGTGAATTTACCATTGCATGCTTGTGATGCGATGGTTAACTACCTGTCCCACCATTCAATGACAGGCTTCTGATTTCCATCTCAAATCCAGTCAAACTGCTGCTGCTCTGTTGAAGCTCTGCCCCCACCACTGCTTTGCAAGCAGTGCCCAGGCTGTAGACTTTCCCTACACAAGCAATGCCATCCGAGGAGAGTCATTGGGTAGACATGGTAATGTATCATGCTTCATTGAGCGAGTGTTGCAGCTATAAAGTTGGTTGGGGAGAGGAAGAATGCTTTGTTGAAGCACTTTCGATGCTGTGTTCTAATCAGTCCCCCTCCCATTTAGAGTACTGCAATCATACTCAGCGCCCCCTTGTGTCCAACCACCAGGCGGTACATATCTAGATCTTTTAATAAATATGAGACCCTGCCTCCATGTCCCCACAATGCCCAGGGCACGTGCCCTGCTTGCCCCACCCTCATTGCGCCCCTATATATATTTTGAAACACTTGCTAATAACAAAAATGCTGAAGATAGTTCTGAAAATAAACAACCTGATACTGAGTAGCACACAAAGCAAAAAGCAGATGAATCGAGTAGTTAATTGCAAACTGTGCACTGACCGTACCTTATATACGACTCTCAAAGGAGGCTATGGCTGCAGCCGGTTCTCTACGTCCATGATATTGGCATTTCTGGTGTCAGCTGGGAGGCTACCTTGCAGATGCATGCTAGAGAACTGTTTTGTTGGAGTAATGGGGACGTGCAGCCAAACTTCAGTTCTTTTATGTGTAATGCACATGGCAAAGGGATGCTTGTTTCAGATGGATCTCTTGCACCCAGCAAGGTGTATTTGTATGTTAGTCTTATCACCTTTTCATTTTCAAATTCCTTAACAGGGGACGTGACCAGGGTGTGTGGTCAATAGGGTTACAACCGTTTTGTTTCTCAGTTCAAAGGCTCCAACATGCCCCTTTATATGCCATCAGACAGAGCCTCCAGATACCCCCTCATATGCTAATTCTAATATACAATAAAACTTAAGTATATGGAGCTAAAAAGTTGTGTGAGATGACGTATCGCATGAGATCACGCATTACACCCCAGTGAAAGTTGGTTCTCATAGAATCTTAGTTGTGGTTCAAATGTTCCTCCACCATGTAGGTAAGATAGGACTGAGCATACCGTACTTGCAGTCACCATAAATGTCTTGTGTATATAAAGTATCTTTAAGTTGTCACAAAAATGTAGCGTACCCCATCTCACAATGTGATAGATGTCAGCATGCTTGTAAAGGTTTCTTTACTCTATATATGATCAGGACAAGCATACCCAACTTACAATCAATATTGCTGGAACATGTGTGTAAAGGTGTCTTTTAAATTTCAAGAACTCCAATTGCAATGTGTACCAGAGTATTTCAAGTTAAAAATATGAATATTTATTGAATTTTAAAATTCGAAATTGCAAAAAAATACATCAAATATACACAGGAAAAACAATAGGTATAAAAAACAGGTTACAAAAACCTGATATCATGGAGAAGAGTCCGGACCTTCTTCACATCAGACCTCTGGTGGTCAAAATCCCTCTACAAGATGGTAAATATGTCACAAGTGGAAGCTCCACTGTAGCTAACATGTTTCGATCCTGCTTGAAAAAGATCCAGCAGGATCAAAACATGTTGGCGTTATCCATACTCTCACCTGAGTATGGATAAAGTTTTTAATTTGGAGGTACAGTATTGGAAGATGCTTTGTGCAAATCTGTGTTTCTCCTGTATCAGCAAAGGTTAGGTGGGATAGATTCTGCTAGGATAAGAAGAAAATATCTGAAGCTCACTATAAACCATGGGAGCAAAAATCTAACTGAGTTACCCGGAGGAAAAATCTGGTGAGGCCAGACTGGGGATAGCGGTGAGAGATTTAAAAGTTAAAATGCCCATTTGCTTTATCCTAAACTGATAATGTAAATTTACTTGTCTGTATTTCATACTTTGAGTCTTGTCTGATACTTTCAGAAAGAAAGGAGTCCAGGTTGTCTTATTCCAGGAGAATATTTTCAATCTCTACAATTTTTCAATTCCTGGTTTAGCATGTTCTTTTTCATGTAGACTTCTTCCAAATTACAGTCAAAATGTTATACCGAAAATATTACATCTAATTTTTTTTAATTTAGGACAAAGGTACTAGATTAACTATTAAGGGTTCTTACTGTCTGATTGGGTGCTGCTTGGGATGCAGAGACTTATAGCACCAGTAAATACTAGATCAAAGGCCTGTGGCTATGAACATTTTAAGCATAAGGCAAGGGCAAAGCTGGGCAGAGGCAGATGGGGCATGTGCCCTGGGTGATGGGGGATACAGTGAGGGAGCAGGATTGCAGCCGTGATCCTGAGTGGGGGTGAGCAGCTAAGGTTGGCGGTCATCTTAAAGTTATACCTTGCCAGGGGCTGTCTTCTGCAGCAATTGGCTGCATGCTCTGTCTCTGCATAGCCCCTCCTCCTAATAGTAGCCCTGCCGGGACCTACCTGACTGGCTGCTGCTTCCTTAACACTGTGTGGCTGCAACAAGAGGAACAAATTACATCTCCAACAAGTAATTTAGGGTATAGGATGGGGGTATAGTTTATGGTATGTAATATAAGAATAAGGGGTTAAGGGTTTAATGTAGTTAATTAAGATGATGTTTTTATGAGACTCAGGGAGGTAATTAGGTGGTTAATGTACATAAATAGAATGATTTGATCATGTTGGTCCTAAATAATAGTGATGTTTTTTCATTAATTATTGTAAATGGGTTAGATATATTAATTACATTGAATTAGGTTGTTACGGTGATACTGAAGTAGTTAATAGCTTTTCAGGAAGGGTGAATTATTAATGAGGGTATGCTATTGTAAGGCAATCATGTCACGGCCAGGGTATTTCAGCATGGCGCTAGGCGAGTGTTACCTGTGAGGTCATTGTGGTGCGGGCTGTCTGGTGGCGGAGCTGGTGTCTGGCGGGGGGCTTTGGCTGCGCGCGTTGTTGTGCGGGCCTGTTGTCACTCTGCGCTGGTAAGGCCTGGCGACGTCTCCATTCCGTTTGGCATGGGCGCCGCCTTCTGGCCATGTGATGCGGCTGGCCAATCCTGGTGAGTCACATGTTCCCTCTGGCCAGTAACAGCACGGCATGGGGTATTTAGGAAGGGTCAGTGCCTTTCTTCTTTGCCAGTGCATTGTGTATCTCAGCCTAGCTGAGAAGGAGTTCTCTGTGCTTATCCTGTTCCTGTGAATTCGCTGTCTGCCAGTCTGCCTGTCAGCTCCTAGCTCTCAATGGACTACCCCGCTTCCTCCATCACCCTTGCCCATACCTGAGTGCCAGAGCCTGCTGACATCCTGCGCTTCAGTTCACTACCTGCATACCTGGCTTGATTATTTTCAGTTCACTACCTGCATACCTGGCTTGATTATTTTCAGTTCACTACCTGCATACCTGGCTTGATTGTTTTCAGTTTCACTACCTGCACAGCTCTAATTGTTTCTACTTGGACATTAACCCTTTTACTCCCACCACAGAACTCTTGTGCACATTTATATGTTCCTGGACTTTTATATACTGCCATTATATGTCTACTCAAGCACTTATTAAAAATCCTAGTTTTATTTTCAAATCTGCTTCTGTGATCGCTCCTGCTACCACCCCGGGTCCACAAACAACCCAGAACATAACAAATCAAAAATACTCGGAATTGGTGGTCACTCTCCTCTGTATTATATGGTGGTCACTAAAACTCTATATATTGTATGGCATACATTTCTCTTATATGATGGCCACTGCTGCTCTATGTATTGTATGGCAGTCACTGATACTCTATTATATGGTCACTGATAAACATATGAGCTATTAACTATTATATAGCTTTCACTGATGCTCTCTATTTTAAATATCAGTCATTAATGTTTTCTGTATTATATGGCGGTCACTGATAATCTGTATTATATGATTGTCACTGATGTTCTCTGTTATTATATGGTGTCCACTGATGTTCTATATGGTGGTCACTGATGCTCTCTGTATTATATAATGGTCACTGATGCTCTCTATTATTGAATGATGGCCACTGATGCTTTTTGTTTTATATGGTGGTCACTGATGCGCTATGAATTATATGGTATTCACTGATGCTATTTACATGGCAGTCACTAATGCTTTCTGTATTATATGGTGGTCACTGATACTCTGTATTATGATTGTCACTGATGTTCTGTTATTATATGGTGTCCACTGATGCTCTATGTTTTATATGTCTGTCACTGATGCTCACTGTATTATATGGCAGTTACTGATGCTCTCCATTATTATGACCACTGATGTTTTCTGTTTTATATGGTGGTCACTGATGCACTCTGTATCATATTGTGTTCAATATGATGTTCTCTGGATTACATGGCAGTCACTGTAATGTTCCCTGTATTACACTACAGTAACTGTGATGTTAACTATAATATATAGTGGTCACTGATGCTGTTTGTTTTATTTGGTAGCCACTGATGCTCTCTGTATTATGTGGTTGTAAATAATGCTTTCTGTATTATATAGAGCAGTCACTGAAACTCTCTGTATTATATTGCAGTCACTGATGCTCTGCATTATATGGTGGTCACTGAAGCTGTGCATTATACTGTGGCCACTGGGATGTTCTTTGCATTATACAGTGGTCACTGTGAAGTTCTCTGTATTATATGGGGGTTCATATAGCTGGAGGGTGACTACTATCAGTGGCATTACTAGGAAGGTGCAGGACACATTGGGTGACACTAGCCAAGGGCTTGACACAAATAGCTGAGCTGCTCTGCTAGTTAGGTGTCATCACTACTTCAGATGGTTTCACAGAGCAGCAGTGATGGATGACACGTCCATGCACAAATTATCCACTGTGTTTTGGGAGGCTTGGAGCTGCCCAGCAGTGTACACAGTACAGTAATGCTGACCTTTATATAATGCCAAGTATTACAAAGTATTCTTTACAGAGAATGTTTAACCATTCACATCAGTCCCTGCTGCAGTAAAGACTACATTATACATTTTTTACCACACAAAGGGCTCTATTTACTACAATCCGCATATTGAATGCGGATTGTAGTGTGATATTACCGAGTGAATTCGCATTGCGAATTCAGGTAATATCACAGGGATTTACTATAAATCACTTGCAGGGACAGAGCTTGCGATAAAGCTCTGTCCCTGCGGATCCCATCCGCACTCTAGTCGCGGTATTTTCGGAAAGAATACCGCGACTAAGAGCACGCGCATGCGCCGACCGACCACCGCTACTACCCCCCCACCGACGCTAAGCCCCGCCCCCCGCGACCCCCCCTCCCTTCATTACACTTACCTGCATCCTCCTGGCCTCCGGTGGTCTTCTCCGGGCTTCCCGATCAGGTGATCTCCCATACTGCACTGGAGCCGGATCCGAGGGAAGAGTGCATGGCCACGCCCCTTAGGATAAAAATTCTGTTTAAACAATAATTTTTGCAGCACTGTGTGCTGGGGAGGGAGCTCAAAGCCGGGGGGGGATGGTGGGCGATCACTGTGATTGCTCCTCCCCACAGGCATAGGAGACTGCTGCGACTACCACTGCAGTTCACCACACAACAGCGTCTGCTGGGCTGCTGTGAAATAAGAGTGAGGGAGGGGGGAGGTGCCAGACACAGGTCCCCTGCCAGCAAGCCCAGGCCACGGTAAATAGTAATTCCCCCCTCTTCCCTTGGCGCCCCTGCCCGTGACACCTAACACTGCTGATTGGTAGTAGTGGAATTTTATGTCGATCCGAACCTCAGAGCTCTGAGGCAGCAGCCAATCACACACATTATTTTATTGTTTCATTTGCATTAGACAGAAAATAGCTTATTGCTGATTGGGTACTGTGGTTTATTGCAAATGCTATCTTAGTAGGTGTTCCCTAGTGAATGACAGTTGAGCAATCCACTGAGAGTGCTGCCCTGCGGCTGCCCTGGGGTGTCTTGTATATACTGTTAGTGCTATCGGATATCCTGTTTAAAAAAAAATAAGTAACTATTAAAGATGTGAAATCTCATGTTGTGAAACTCCTTTTAGCCAATCACCAAGGCTGACAGTGCAGCACAAAGTAGATTAGGTCTTGTTATAACATTCATTTACTGTATAATAAACACTGGCATCATATTATCAAAGGTGCATAACATAAAAATATTTTTACCTTTAAATGCTATTTCTGAATATGACTGATTTATAACAGTGTGAATAATGCAATATTTGTTTAAAATAGAAACATTGCCACACTAAATAGGTAATACCTAATAGTATTGTTATAACATGACTTTTATTTTCAGTGTGGCTCCTTTTATCCAGAGACTATAGTTAAGAAGAAACAAAACATCTGGAATCAGTTCCACACGGCATCCTATTTCCTGCAAATGGAAGTTTCACTTTACACAGTATTCTAGTAAAACCCACCCTACTACAAGCTAAGGAATATCCAGTACGTTCCCTATCTGGGACAGTATCGTGACCTTGAAATGTGTGCAGCATTAGTGTTGGTGCAGGGTTAGATGTAACAACCTTTAGTCTGCACTACATATACATAAACGGATGTTAAAAAGATGTTTTTGTTACAAGGCTGTTTATAAAAATAAAAAACATACAATCAAATGTATATGCAAACCAAAAATTAGATATACATGAGGCATAAAAGTAAATAGTGCTTGGGGAAACGAGCAGAATAGGGCAGGGAAACTTTTGTTTGGAAACATAGGGCCTGATTCAGACCCACTCGCGAGCGGCTGTCCGCTCGCAAGTGGGTCGATGGTGTGCACTGCGCATGCGCACGACGGAGGGAGCTCCGTCGTGCGCATGCGCGAGACGCGACGAGCGAAGGACTTTCCTTCGCTCGTTGTGTCTGATCAAAGGGGGCGTGCTGTCGATGTTGATTGACAGCACACCCCCTTTGGTGGGCGTGCCTGCCAGACGGAGGCGTTCCCAAGGGAACGCCTACCGTCAGAAGCCGGCCCCACTGACATCACTAGTGATGTCAGTGGGAGTGACTTTGGCTCTGATAGAGCCAAAATCACTCCTGGCCTTGCGGTTGAGAAACTCAACCGCAGGCTTCTGCTCGCACTGGCGATGGTCGCGATGGTCAAGACCATCGCGACCATCATCCTGCACGCTCGTATAGGCTGTGGGTGGTGACCCACAGCTATACGAGCGTCCAGGAGGACGCTCCATATTTATGGAGGTAGGCCCTGATTCAGAGCGAGCGGTCTGGTCAGAGCGTCCGGCTCTGAATCAGGGCCATTGTTTCCCTGAATAAGCTTAATTGAACTTTTCTGATAAAAAACTGCAGCAGCCCAATCAAAAACCATGACACTTCCTACCAGATTCTAAAACTTGCATCGTCTCTGTTTGAATAAAATAATAATTATACTTTAGATTTTCTGTATATGCAGTATTCAGCTGCTTTCTGTGTTTTTAAAATGCTGTTTAATCATCAAAAATATTATATTAAAATACATTTACATTTTCATCCATATTTCAATGTACATTTTCATTACTAGAATTAAACAGACAGGCATCGTTTAATAAATGTGATAATCTTATGAACTATCTGTGGCTCAGCTGATGTATACAACTCTGCACATGGCAAATATAGGCATTTTTTCACAGCACTCCTCTTTGGAGAAATATATTCCTAATTTACTTCCAACTTTGCATCAGACCCTCTAATATAGATGTGATTTTTGCAGTCAAAGTTTCTAAAACAGTCCTTAACAATGTATATTAAAGAATAATAAGACTGCATTTCCCTTCCTTTGTCTTATTACTGTTTTCTCGGCTCAGTTGAGCTGAGGACAGATCCGTGATATCATCACACTTATTAAACAATGTCTGTATGCTTGATTCTTGTATCTCTTATGGGCTTCTTGGAGATTTTAACAAGATGTTTTCCTGTATCTTGGAGTACAGTATTTTATGTAAAACTTCTACCTCTGGAATAGATGAATAGAATAGAAAAGATGTCCTGTAGTTACATCAAAGTTATCTGGGACTTTAATACTGTCTGCATAGATTGATTTATAATATTGATTGTGTAACTTAGTATTAAGCAATACAAAATAGTGGTTGCTCATATCAGCTTAATGGTTTTTCACATGTGCTTGTAAAGGGAGGGGTTTACTCTGGACTACAGTGCTATTTGGAGGTTTCTGGGGTACTTCCTAGATGAGTTGGCTCTCAACTTAAATATACAGTCAGGTCCATAAATATTGGGACATTGACAGAATTTTCATATTTTGGCCTCTATTCACCACCACAATGGCTTTGAAATGAAACAAACAAGATGTGCTTTAACTGCAGACTTTCAGATTTAATTTGAAGGTAATTACATCCAAATCAGGTGAACGGTGTAGGAATTACAACGGTTTCTATATGTGCCTCCCACTTTTTAAGGGGCCAAAAGTAATGGGACTATCAACTCAAAAGCTATTTCATGGACAGGTGTGGGCTATTCCCTCGTTATTTCATTATCAATTAAGCAGGTAAAAGGTCTGGACTTGATTCTAGGTGTAACATTTGCATTTGGAATCAGTTGCTGGCGACTCTCAATATGAGATCCAAAGAGCTGTCACTATCACTGAAGCAAGCCATCATTAGGCTGAAAAATCAAAACAAACCCATCAGAGAGATAGCAAAAACATAAGGTGTGGCCAAATAACTGTTTGGAACATTCTTAAAAAGAAAGAACGCACTGGAGAGCTCAGCAACACCAAAAGACCAGGAAGACCACGGAAAACAACTGTGGTGGTTGATAGAAGAATTATTTCCCTGGTGAAGAAAAACCCCTTCACAACAGTTGGCCAAATCAAGAACACTCTCCAGGAGGTAGGTGTATATGTGTCAAAGTCAACAATCAAGAGAAGACTTCACAAGAGTGAATAAAGAGGGTTCACCACAAGATGTAAACCATTGGTGAGCCACAAAAACAGAAAGACCAGATTAGAGTTTGCCAAACAACATCTAAAAAAGCCATTACAATTCTGGAACAACATCCTATGGACAGATGAGACAAAGATCAACTTGTACCACAGTGATGGGAAGAGAAGAGTATGGAAAAGGAAAGGAACTGCTCATGATCCAAAACATACCACCTCATCAGTGAAGCATGGTGGTGGTAGTGTCATGGCGTGGGCATGTATGGCTGCCAATGGAACTGGTTCCCTTGTATTTATTGATGATGTGACTGCTGACAAAAGCAGCAGAATGAATTCTGAAGTGTTTTGGGCAATATTATATGCTCATATTCAGTCAAATGCTTCAGAACTCATTGGACGGCGCTTCACAGTGCAGATGGACAATGACCCGAAGCATACTGCAAAAGCAACTAAAGAGTTTTTTAAGGCTAAAAAGTGGAATGTTATGCAATGGCCAAGTCAATCCCCTGACCTGAATCCGATTGAGCATGCATTTCACTTGACGAAGACAAAACTGAAGGGAAAATGCCCCAAGAACAAGCAGGAACTGAAGACATTTGCAGTAGAGGCCTGGCAGAGCATCACCAGGGATGAAATCCAGCGTCTGGTGATGTCTATGCATTCCAGACTTCAGGCTGTAATTGCCTGCAAAGGATTTGCAACAAAGTATTAAAAAGTGAAAGTTAGATTTAGGATTGTTTAGTTTGTCCCATTAGTCGACAGCAACTGATTCCAAATGCAAATGTCACACCTAGAATCAACTCCAGACCTTTTACCTGCTTAATTGATAATGAAATAACGAGGGAATAACCCACACCTGTCCATGAAATAACTTTTGAGTTGATAGTCCCATTACTTTTGGCCCCTTAAAAAGTGGGAGGCACATATAGAAAACGTTGTAATTCCTACACCGTTCACCTGATTTGGATGTAATTATCCTCAAATTAAATCTGAAAGTCTGCAGTTAAAGCACATCCTGTTTGTTTCATTTTAAAGCCATTGTGGTGGTGAATATAGGCCAAAATATGAAAATTCTGTCAATGTCCCAATATTTATGGACCTGACTGTATTTATGTACTATGGCCCTCATTCAGAGCCGTACGCTCTGAGCAGAGCGCACGCTCTGAATGAGGGCCGGGCTCCATTTTCATGGAGCGTCCTCCTGGACGCTCGTATAGCTGTGGGTCACCACCCACAGGCTATACGAGCGTGCTTTGTGATGGCCGCGATGGTCGAGACCATCGCGACCATCGAAATTGCGAGCCGGAGCCTGCGGTTGAGGTTTTCAACCGCAAGCTCCGGAGTGATTTTGGCTCTATCAGAGCCAAAATCACTCCCACTGACATCACTAGTGATGTCAGTGGGCCGGCTTCTGACGGGAGGCGTTCCCGTGGGAACGCCCCCGTCAGGGAGGCACGCCCCCGGCACGCCTACCAAAGGGGGCGTGCTGTCAATCAACATTGACAGCACGCCCCCTTTGATCGGACACAACGAGCGAAGGACTTTCCTTCGCTCGTCGCGTCTGGCGCATGCGCACGACGGAGCTCCCTCCGTCGTGCGCATGCTCAGTGCATAACATCGACCCACTTGCGAGAGGACAGCCGCTCGCGAGTGGGTCTGAATCAGGCCCAATATGTGCTGTTATCATGTGGCAAAACAGTATGCAATCATATGACCCATAGTGGGTGCTATTATTATATAGCATTAGGGACACCGGTACAGAGGAACCTTGATGTGGCCCAGCGCTTACTCATGTATTTGCAAATATACAGTTTGCAACAAAGACCTCTGGATTATATTATCATATAGTGTTCATGACTTTTTGCTTTTTTTTTTTGCAGTGTGCTGGAGGAAAACGTTTAATTTTTTTCCCCTGTAACTTAGTATTAAGCTCAAATTTAGTTGTATACAGTATTTGCCATATGTGTGATGATCTTAAAGTGCGTATAGTGTGTGTGATTGTATTAGATTGTGTGTTTAAGTTGATTGAATAATTTTTTTTTCTACTCTACTGTAACCAATTCCTATTTCAGGTTACGAAATAAACATTTTTATACTTTTATGCAAAACCCTGTCTGCTTTTGTCTGGGGAAACCTTTCCTCTCTGCCAAGGTGTGGTGCTGATGCTGAAGGAGGAAACAACGTAACGTTGACCTGTACCACATAGATTACACCCTTATCATATCAGGATATTACACATTCCCTTTCTGATTTGTCTGTGATGCACTGTAAAAGATTCTAGAAACAGCTTAATGTGTTTTTCAACTCTAGCAGCCCATAAGGTCTTGAACCCAGAATTCAATAGCAGACCTCTGCTGCTGAAAGCCCAACTTGCACATACCATACTTCATTCATATTTTCCTGGATAATTTGCTAAAAATGTGTACAGGCTGATTATTGAGGGATAGTGACTACGAAATTGATGGATGCACCACTGATCCAAAAAGTTGCTGCTATTTCATGATCCGTTCTCTTTCTCAAATCTAACAAGTGTAGGAAAAACTGTAAAATAGTTGTTGGCTTCTTTAAGGTACTTGTGAAGTGAAGACTATATATTTCTAGACTACACAGTGTGGAACTATGACATTCTAGATAACAGTAAAAACAAACATGACATTATCATTTAATGTTCTTCCTCAGCAGGACTTTGGCAAATTGAGGTGAAAAACTGTCGTTTTAAATGATCTATTAAGTGACAACACTGTGACTTAACTGTAAATTATCTCCAAAGATTATTTTTCCAATTTATTTTACTTGTTATTATTTTTACATTTCCTATTTTAGGGTGGAAGAAAAACAGAACACTTTCTGTGATGAAATCCTGTCAAACATATTCATAAAAAGAACAACATTTCAACATAGTTATTTGGAAAATAGCACATTCTGGCAAACCCAAAAAATCTGTATTGCATAACAAAAAGAAAACATTAAATACATAAAACTTATCTCTAGCCAAATAGTAATGTGTTTCTACTCCAGTTCTAATGTAATAATAGTGCATCGACTTTACACGTTGTATGATATCTAAAAAGAATGCAATTGACATTACCAATATTTACTGTATATTTATTTCAACATCACAGTACACTGATGATTAAACATCATATTAGTCAATGCAATTTCTTGACACTTTTACAAAATGTCTGCAGCCTGTGTAGGCTTTATACTGGTTATATTTATAGAAAACTCTCCAAGAGTTTTACACTGATTACTGAAAAGGATATTTACTTGCCTCCAGCCATCCAGTTATTGCTAGTCTACCTTTCACAGTATGTCCTGACACGCACAGCCAGCAGTAATATGGCCAAGGTTACCATTTCAGTTTTGGAAACAAAAATGGCAACACCTTGGATCCCTATACCTTAAATAACAGTAGCATGATGATTGCTGATTGACAATATAAACAATAAAAACTTCATACTTCAAAACTTCGAATTATACAAACTGAGGGTCACAAATCTGCCTGAAATACAAAATACCATTACAAATCATTTTTTTATATCTTACCTTCTTTCAACTAAAATATGTGAATTATTAAAAAAGAGCATCTTAATTTGAAAAGGCATATTCAATCACATTTGTAATTGACACAAATGTTTAGAACAGTTACAGCCATTAATTTAGTCATTATTACTAATAACAATGATTATGCTGCAGCACCCTCCTTGTTCTGCGATAGCAGGACTGCCGGTGGCTGTGGGTAGAAGCCATCAGTGTCTGAATTATTGCTTGAGAATCTGGTAAATTTGTAGTCCAGAGGCAAATCTAAAAAAAAGTAAACAATTATTTTATTATGCTTTTATATTTCAAAGATTACATTCCTCAGCTGTGTGCAGCTCAGTGGGGTACGATGACGCGATCCTGCCATCAAGCCACAGACCCGTCCCCACAGGGTTAGCAAGTATGCTCTTTCCACACTGAATTTGGCGCCCATGTTCAGACTGACATTCCGCACCAACATAGGGGTGATGCAATGTCCAATGGTGCGACTGATGTGGCGTCTTTGTACGCACAGCAGCAGATTAGGAAAGCAGCCAGTGGCTGTCTCTGTACGAAGGTCATCGACTGCGGCATTAGCGGTAAGTTTCAGTCTCGCTGAGGAAAAAGATGCAGTCATGGCTACATTAGTGTCCACCTCTAAATCTGGCCCTAGGTGTATTAGCCAAATGTTACCAAATGTTAAAAAATAAGCACTGGCTGTAATATGCATTTACAGCAAAAAGCATTTGAATTATGGCATTTCCTACTAAGTAGCCATCTTTGGGTGGAATTCAATTGATTTCGCGGCCCGCATCTCCCGTCTAAAGTGACAAGAGATCGCGGGCCGCTATTCAATTGTGCCAGCGTTTCACGCTGATCGCACCCAAAGTGGTCGGGTTTAGCCTCGTAAAATGGCTAACCCCGACCAAAGTGCTGGGCGCGATCGCGAAAAGTGCTGTTTGAGCGCCCAAACAGGACACTTTTCGCCGATTTCAGCCCGCACCCCTCTGGGGCTGCGAGCTGAAATTGAGCACTAGCAGCTGATCGCACCCGACAGGAGCAACAATAGAATAGCTCCGTCGGGTGCGAAGGAGGGAATAAACAATTGAATTCCGCCCTTTATGTCTTCGCTCACATACTCTAGAGCTAGGAATTTCTGCGTCTATTTTTTTCATACTTTCTTACTTTCTCCATGAGGTCTGGAGGGGGCATATGTCCATGTGGGAGATGCATGGGTGTGGCACCATGATTTGTATCATTTTGGCCCTGACTCCCATGGTATAATGTTGTGACTTGTGGCATTATGCAGCAGGGACTTGCCATGATAATGAAATTTAATATTATTATCTTTTATTTTAAGGTGCTCCATAGCTTCCCAAGTTTATATACACAGTAACAGTAAAACATGACAGATCAATGGTATAAAAAATGGTATTCTTTATAAAGACACCCTTTAGTTACTTACACCCAGAGCAACCATCAGGTAGGGACTGCTAGGACTCCAGTCCCGTGCCCGGAGAGAGAGGAGGCCCAGGTGGCAGCTGCAACGGCGAGGGATGCACTGGGCAAAGAACATTGGCGCTGCGGCATTTGAACAATGGAGCCGGCGGCGAGACAATCACAGCTTGCGGAACGGCAGCCTCTCCTGATTGGCTGCCATTCCGTGAGCTGTGATTGGTTTGCGGCTGTCTCCATTGTTTAAATGCCATAGCACCGATGCTCTCGTTCTCCTTGGCTTGCCTGCTGCCCAATGCATTCTTCACTGCTGCCACCCGGTCCGCCTCTCAATCAGGAAAACTAAGAAAGCAGGTATGCTGACCCTGCAATGTGCCAACCCCCCTCAAGTCCAGCCAGCCTTCCCTGCAATGTCCCCTGCCTGTCCAGCCAGTCTTCCCTGCAATGTCCCCTTCCTGTCCAGCCAGCCTTCCCTGCAATGTCCCCTGCCTGTTCAGCCAGCCTTCCCTGCCTGTCCAGCCAGCCTTCCCTGCAATGTCCCCTGCCTGTTCAGCCAGCCTTCCCTGCAATGTTCCCTGCCTGTCCAGCCAGCCTTCCCTGCAATGTCCCCTGCCTGTCCAGCCAGCTTCCCTGCACTGCCCCTCCCAGTCCAGCAAGCCAGCCTTTCCTGCCCGCCCCCCATCCCCCAGTCCAGCCAGCCTTCCCTGTCCCTACCCCAGTCCAGCCAGCCTTACCATACGCCAGCCCCCCTTCCCAGTCCAGCCAGCCTGCCTTTCCTGCCTGGGACCCCCCAGTCCAGCCAGTCTTCCCTGCACCTCCTCTCATAGTCCAGCCAGCCAGCCTGTCTTCCCTGCCCCTCCCCTTGTCCAGCCAGCCTGCCTTCCCTGCCCCTCCCCTAGTCCAGCCGGCCTTTCCTGCCATTTGCCCCTCCTAGTCCAATCAGCCTTCCCTTCCCTTTGCCACCCCAGTCCACCTTCCCAGCCCCCTCCTTGTCCAGTCTTCCCTGCCCTGTGCCCCCCCATTAATGTCCAGCCATCCCTGGTTTACGCTCCAATTGATGCACCACCCCTGAAGAAGCACCACCCACATTATCCACAGCTCCGCCCAACTCTTCTCTATACCCGGGGAAGGGAGAGCCCTGCCTATTTTGTCAGTACCGGGCCCCACAATTTCTGAAGGCAGCCCTGGTTACACCACAGTTATCTGGGACTTTAATATTGTCTGCATAGATTGATTTATATTGTTGAATGAGTAACTTAGTATTAATCTCAAATTTAGGGCCTGATTCAGACCCACTCGCGAGCGGCTGTCCGCTCGCAAGTGGGTCGATGGTGCGCATGCGCGAGACGCGACGAGCGAAGGACTTTCCTTCGCTCGTTGTGTCTGATCAAAGGGGGCGTGCTGTCGATGTTGATTGACAGCACGCCCCCTTTGGTGGGCGTGCCTCCCAGACGGGGGCGTTCCCAAGGGAACGCCTACCGTCAGAAGCCGGCCCCACTGACATCACTAGTGATGTCAGTGGGAGTGATTTTGGCTCTGATAGAGCCAAAATCACTCCGGGCCTTGCGGTTGAGAAACTCAACCGCAGGCTTCGGCTCGCAGTGGCGATGGTCGTGATGGTCAAGACCATCGCGACCATCAACCTGCACGCTCGTATAGGCTGTGGGTGGTGACCCACAGCTATACGAGCATCCAGGAGGACGCTCCATAATTATGGAGGTGGGCCCTGATTCAGAGCGAGCGCTCTGGTCAGAGCGTCCGGCTCTGAATCAGGGCCTTAGTTATATATTTGCCATATATATGATGATGATCTTAAAGTACATATAGCATTAAGATCAGGGACAGATCGTCAAACAAGTTTAATAGAGAAATAGACAACTGAGCTATAGGATATGAGGCTCAATCACTAGTCAAAAGGACCCATTTGTTTAGAGGCCTAATTATGTTGTCTGAACAAATGCCCCTGCACCCTGCTTAATTGGCCGCATTGATAAAGGCAGTACACACCTCATCCACCACAAGAAAGCAGGGAATTCAGAATGGGAGAAGACACGTAACTTCGAGGTTGGAACCGTTTAGATGACAATTGAACCGTTTTGTAATTCCATTCTTTATATACTATACATTGACCTGTTTTTGTTGGGTGACTAGATAACTAAAACACTGTGCCACTTAAATTGCTACTTTGTGCTGTAGCATCTCTGAGATTGGCAGATGTTTCAGCATGTAACACTTTTATTATGGATGCACCCTGTTCTCAGTGAGGGGGAGATGTGCTAAGCTCTGGGAGTGATAAATTAGAGAGAGATAAACTACCAGCCACTCAGCTCCAACTGTCATGTTACAGGCTGTGTTTGAAAAATGACAGTTAGGAGCTGCTTGATTGGCAGTTTATCACTTTCCAGAGCTTAATACATCTGCCCCTTAATAACTACACGCCACATTTTCTTTGTTGTTCATTTATACTGTATGCTTCGTCACGAAGGCAGAAGTCAAGTGGGTGAGTCTCATGTAAATGGCTACTACATCTCCACCCTCTACCTACCTAAAAAAATGACTATTGAAAACCCATTACTCACCTACAATTGCCATGATGTTCGGGATGGTAATTGTGCTGTAATTCCTAATACTGGTGCAACACCAGGTGGCAGTCTGTGTTTCCTGTGTGCTCTTTGTTCCCGGAATGCAGTCTGCAAAGTAAGATCCCCATTTTTTCGACACAGAACATGGTTCTTGTGGTTGAGAGCTCTAAAACCAACCACAATGAAGAATGACACATGTTTTAAAATCACCATTTTCCTTTAGAAAAACTTTTTTTTCAATTATGAATTTCAAGCCTGTACAAAACAGAAGACTAATAGGAGCTAGGTTCTTCATATTTTCTAGTGCCTAAGCCTAATGTTGAGCTGTAACCAGTCAAACACTATGTTAACAAAATAGAAAAAGTACCTAGGCGCTTAATGAGTGGGTATCACAACCTAATAAATCACAGCTGATTGGGTTAGTCAATCCCAATAATCAAAGAACATAAAAGATAGAAAAAGCAGCTGGAAAATCACGTTGTGTAAACAATGTAACAGGTCCGATGGTTTTAAGCAGTATTTATTATCAAGTAATAAAAATGTAACAGAACATAGATTCTTATGCCTCTAATATTACATGTTTTATAAAATAGACATTAAAAACACAAATTGTTGCAGAGTTTAAATTTGAAGTCTTATGACTCACATAGAGTCTTAAGTTGTTTCTAGTGTATTAAGAACAAGTTCAAAGTGTATATAAATATACTTGCCAGCCAATTCGAAAGTTCAAGAAATATACTTCTGAGAGAAAAAGTTGAATATCATTGACAGCCAAAGTCCTTGTGTACGGAATCTAAGTGTAGATCACGGTGTCACTATAAGGGCTCAGACCTAATTACAGGGAGCCTGGATCTCCGTTGGTCTCCTGAACCAGCTAAAGTTGTCCTAATTGGGGACACTATGCTCCTCGTCCGGCAGCTACCCCCGTTGATAGCAGGGGGGGTGTGTGCCGCTGTTCATTAGTATCCTCTGTTTAGAGCAGCGGAGTTCACGGTGTCGCTAGCAAGGCTCAACCTTGTGACGGGAGTCTGCTCCTCGTCCGGCAGCTAACCCCGTTGATGACAGGGGGGGGTGTGTGCCGCTGTTCGTTAGTGTCCTCTGTTTAGAGCAGCGGAGTTCACGGTGTCGCTAGCAGGGCTCAACCTTGTGACGGGAGCCTGGATCTCCGTGTAGCTTTTGCAGGAGTAGCGGGTTTCTGTGAGGTTGAGGGTGAGACTCACCCAGCAGAGAATCCCGGTATAATCAGGAGGAGTAGAGCGCTGGTATGGGATATCCAAAAACAGGAGAATAATCGCATGGACTGGTCAGCAGGTGGTTTGACCGGCTTTTCAATGAAGCGGTAGATAGGTAAATGCCTGTGGGTTTATTCAGTAAAAAATTCCCCTGGAAACATCCATACTTGAAAGTGGCTGTAAATGGCAGTATGTCCTTTAAAAGTAAATCTCTGCAACAGTCAGAAAATCTTGGCAGGGAAATCACCTACGCGTTTCAACGCTATTCTGGCGTCTTTGTCAAACCCGCTACTCCTGCAAAAGCTACACGGAGATCCAGAGGACACTAACGAACAGCGGCACACAACCCTCCTGTCATCAACGGGGTTAGCTGCCGGATGAAGAGCAGGCTCCCGTCACAAGGTTGAGCCTTGCTAGCGACACCGTGAACTCCGCTGCTCTAAACAGAGGATACTAACGAACAGCGGCACACACCCCCCCTGCTATCAACGGGGGTAGCTGCCGGACGAGGAGCATAGTGTCCCCAATTAGGACAACTTTAGCAGGTTCAGGAGACCAACGGAGATCCAGGCTCCCTGTTATTAGGTCTGAGCCCTTATAGTGACACCGTGATCTATACTTCGATTCCGACCACAAGGACTTTGGCTGTCAATGATATTCAACTTTTTCTCTCAGAAGTATATTTCTTGAACTTTCGAATTGGCTGGCAAGTATATTTATATACACTTTGAACTTGTTCTTAATACACTAGAAACAACTTAAGACTCTATGTGAGTCATAAGACTTCAAATTTAAACTCTGCAACAATTTGTGTTTTTAATGTCTATTTTATAAAACATGTAATATTAGAGGCATAAGAATCTATGTTCTGTTACATTTTTATTACTTGATAATAAATACTGCTTAAAACCATCGGACCTGTTACATTGTTTACACAACCTGATTTTCCAGCTGCTTTTTCTATTTTTTAAACACTATGTTAACACTCACTTTTATACAGTACAAGCATCTTTCTGCTCTAATGAAATGTGATTTAGCCCATACCATGTAAAATCAATAAAGAAATATAAATACATACAAAATAAATTAATACATGCAGGAAATTAGCATTCTAGAAACTATTGCTCATAATACTACTTGAACATTATAAGCAACAAAGTGAATTAAGCCTATTATATAAATAAGTAGTTTCTTATGCAGGATTAAAAAATAAAATAAATGCAGAAGCTTTAGCCAGACTTAGCAAAAACAGTTAACCCTTTGTGAATGTGTGGGCAAGTGGCACTAGAGCTTAGCATTCATTAATGCATTTTCCATCAGCAGAAAATAGGTTAGATAAATTTGAACCTTGTTTACATTTCAATATTTAATTTTAGATAATGAGCTGAAGTCTTGAAATAGTACATGTAATTTTTAGGGGAATATGACAATGTCAGCGCTTACTGAATTTATGCATTATTGCGGGGACACAAACAATCAAGTGCTTGGGTTGGCAAGTACAGTGTATTAAGCTTTAAACCAATCAAAGCATTAGTATTAATATCGGCACAATCTACTGCCTGTGTTCCTGAGATTGGAGAAGGGCGAGGACAGCATACAGCAAATCATATTATCCAAACATTACCATAGTACATTATATTGATGTACATGTACGGCTCACATCATGATGCAAAGGAAGACTGTGATGCCAAACTCCACATGAAATAAGTTCATACATCCAACTTGTTTGTAATGCAATATAAGGTATTCGAAGTTTTACATCTGCCACAGGAGTCCTAAAATATCATTATGTATCAGACCATTTAATTAAATAACTGAATTACCTGTTAAAGGTTATTTTTAGATGTTTAAATGTTTTCTGCTATTTTACAGGATTATACTTTTAAATTATTGGTGACTGCAAAGCTTTAGAAGAAACATGTTTGTTTTTCTACTAAATCTCTCTCAGGGCTTTAAAAGTTGTTTTTGTTAAGTTTGAAGAGTACATTTCCCACAGCTGCAAGATATTAATGTGCACCCTGTATCTGTAATGATCTCAGAGACCTAGTACTTCAAATAACCAGAATTTTACTACATTGTATTATATTTGCCCTTTATATTTCAGTGCCATATTTTGCAATTTATCTTAGCAGTAAGCAACCATTAGAACTTCTAATTTAGAAGTCATACTTACCTATTTTGAAAAAGCATTTCAAGGAGATTGTGAAAGTAACACCTATATGCGTGGCAGTAAAGTGTACTGCTACATCTGAGAGGTGTGTCATAATACTGACTTGCATACAAATAAACAAGCCCCAAAGCAGTTATGGTGCATACACACGGGACGATTGTCAACGATAATGATATCGTTATCGTCAACGATAACAATATCGTTGATCGATCTCCCGGGTGTGCTGGATGATCGATACACCGTCAACCACCAACGACGGCTAGTGACCTGCGATCAATGATCGCGGGTCCCTATAGTAACCTGGTCGATATCGACCAGGTTGGCCTGCATGCACGTTCGATGGACGATATCTTTATCGTCCATACGTGCCCGCGCATCGCAGTTCGTTGATGGGTTGGAGGCACCGAAAAATTAATGATATGAACTATAATGATATGATCGATATCGTTATCGTTCATATCAGGCATTTTAATCGTACCATGTGTACACACCATTAGTAAGTTATATTTGATATTAAAAACACACTGATACTTTCAGGGCTTGATTATGTATTCTGTTTGACAAGGGATTCCATATAAGTGGCTACGAGAAACCTTATATGAAAATGCATGTAGCCACAGGGATCATTGTGCCTTATAACCAATGCAGGGAAATGGCACTGATTGGACCATTTAAATCAGGGATGGGGAACCTCAGGCCCAGGGGCTGTATATGGCCCCCGGAATCATTTGGTCTGGCCTTCTGAGCTTTTTTCTGCTAGCCTCATCTGGATAGCAGAAGCGTCCTAAGGACGCTCCAGGTGGCACTGCTGCATAGATTCTGGCTGCAGGGTGCCATTATAGACACCATAATGGCACCCTGCGGCCAGAATCTATGCAGCAGTGTCACCTGGAGCGTCCTTAGGACACTTTAGACGGTCACACTGCTGCCCTTACAGCTCCCTGGAGCATCCTCTGGATGCTCCAGGCATTGCTGTAATCATTGGCTATTGTGGCCCCACCCCGTGTGACATCATGTGGAGGGGGCGTGGCCTGCGCTGGGCCCACAAATAATGTTATATATATTAAAATGGACCTTGGCAGAAAAAAGGTTCCCCACTCATGATTTAAATGTATGTATCTCTGATTTATATTTTCCAAGTATATAACAGCTACATAATAGGGGTAAGGTGCAATCAGGGAGATTGCTACTATTCGGGGAGTCTCCCTGACAGTCAGACAGAGTTGGCTAGTATGTTGGAAGTGTTTTCTAGAGTTAAAGAGTTGATGGTCTGTTCTTGCCAACATTTTTTAATTTAACTGAAAAAAAAGTCCTGCCCCATAAAGAATAGAAATGTATGCTTTACAGTGTACATTTTCAATTATTATGTGTGTCGGTTTGTGTTTGCATCCCTTACAACTGTATGGTTCTGCCTAAATAAGTAATACAAATAATAAATATCACCAATGTTTTAATGTAAAAATTAACAGTAATATGCATTGTTCAGTGTTACCCTTTCACTGTAGGTTTCTTAACAAGTAAAGTTAGTTTCTTAAAAAGTTAATTATACCCCATTTCCTTAATCACAAAAAGACTTTGAATCCCTACCCCATACTCTAAGTGTTACGCATGTCCAGTAGTCCACAGTATTCCCGCAGACTAGATGGGTTTCACATACAACGGCCGTTTTTCCCAGGTGAAGTAAGTTCACCTGGTATTCAGATGCTGCCAGGACTTGGACTGCCCCAGCAGGGAGAGGCCCCCTAGATAACTAACTCACTGCAGCTGTGAGGCTGCACATACTGTATCAGAGTGCCATGGTCCGGTATCGCGGCCTCCTAGAGGTGGCCGGGACCTGACATGCAGCGCGGCTAGAGACACCATTGCTCCGGCATTCTGGTCTCCTATTGATGCCCATTATTCAGGACGGCAAGTGACGCCGTGTTCTGGCATCCCAGTCTCCTAGTGACGGCTGGGACCCAGAAGCATGTCATGAGCCACTGCGAGCAACGCAGCGGCTCATAACAGAACCCCCCCCCTTTGAGGAGGGGTTAAGAAGGAATTGGTATGGAATCCCGGCTGCCCGCAGATCAGCAGAGCCCGGCAGCGGAAGCCCGACAGCGCTGGAAATCCTGATCGTCCCTATGGTAAGTATAAACTAACCTAACCCCCTAACCCTCCTTAGGAGTGCCTAACCCTAACCTCCCCCCCAAGTGCCTAACCCTAACCCCCCTCCCCTTCCCCGCTTCCTAAACCTAAGTTCCCCAGGGGGGGTGCCTAACCCCAACCTCCCCCCGAGAGGGTGCCTAACCCTAACCCCCCCTTCCCCTAGTCTATCCCTAACCCTCCTGGGTGGGTGCCTAACCCTAAGTCCCCCCCGGGTGCCCTAAACCTAACCCTCCCCCCCTCCACGGCTGTCCGCTCGCGGCACCCGGCATCCCTTCGATTGGGATGCCGGGTGCCGGTCTCCCGGCGTCGGGTAAATGACAGGCGTCTAGATATAGACGCCGGTCATTTATCCCACGCCGGGATAAAGCAGCCGGGAAGCCGGCTGTAGGAATTAGGGCAGCCGGTTTCCCGACTGCATACCGTTAAGAAACCCCTAAATACAGGTATCTTAGGAAACAATTTAAAGAAATCCTTCTTCAGATCTTGGGCATGCAGATGCTTGTCAGGAACCCAAGACCTCTCCTCCAGCCCATATCCTTTCCAATGGACAAGGAAATGTACCTGTGAGGTTCTGGTTTTATTGTGGGCCCGGGGTGGTAAAAGGAGCAGACAATGAAGCAGAATTAAAAATAAATGTGGAGTTTTTAATGAGTGGCTTAACAGACATGAATGTGGAAAAACAAAAAGTCCGGGTATAGCACTAAAGTGCACTTGGGAAACTGTAGTGAAGAAATGGGAGAAAGTCCAGGTAGTGATAACAGAAGGTCGTCCAGTATTCCAGGGTTTGTGAGGCTGAAAAGAATTGCAGGCTGAAATGACTTGCAGGCTGAAGTGAATTGCAGGCTGAAGTGAATGGCAGGCTGAAGTGAGTGGCAGGCTGAAGTGAGTGGCAGGCTGAAATGAATTGCAGTCTGAGAAATAATGTCCAGGGAAACTGCAAGTGGAGGAAAGGTGCAGGGTAACAGCTGCACAGGTACTCAGACAAGGGAGAGGCAAAGGAGGAGGCAGGGGCCAGCGGGGCTGGAACAGGCAGGGTGAAGCGGGCTAGGTAATAACAACAGACAGGTGAATGAGCACAGGAAGTCTCTCTCTCAGCTCTCGCTGAGAAACATGTTGCACTGGCAAAGAAAGGAAGCTCGGCAATCCCTTAAATACCCAGTGCTGCACTGTGACAGGCCAGACAGAACATGTGACACACCAGGATAGGGCAACTAGATCACATGACCGGAGGCAAGATGGCGACGCCCATGCCAGAGCGGAACGGAAGCACCACCAGGCCTAACCAGACCAAAGTGACAGTATGCCCGCACAGGACTACGCGCAGCCAATGCACCCCGCCAGATTCCAGCGCCACCACCAGACGCCCCTCGCCATAGCGTCCACACAGGTAATACCTGCCGGCCAGCATGCCGAGAAACCCTGGTCGTGACAGTACCCCCCCCTTATGGCTGGCCTCAGGACACTCAGCAGGCTTTTCAGGATGGACAGCATGGAATTTGGGAGACCTCAAACTCCACACCTCTAGCAGTCTGGATACGAGGGGGAACAGGGAGAACTTTGAGGAACTTATTTAGGATTAATGGCTTAAGTAAGGAAATGTGGAAGGAGTTTGGAATTCTTAAATAAGAGGGAAGCTGAAGGCGATAAGCCACAGAATTGATGATTTCTGTGATGGAGAAGGGTCCGATGTAACGTGTGGCAAACTTCATGGAAGGGACTCTGAGGCGTAGGTTCCGGGTGGACAACCAAACCTGGTCTCCAACTTTTAGGCAAGGTACCTTCCTTCACCTCCTGTCTGCTTGTAGTTTGTAGCGAGAGGATGTCTTCTCCAAATCAGTGCGCACTCGAGCCCATATGGACGCAAATCTCTGAACAGTATCCTCTACGGCTGGAACATCAAAGCTGGCAGGCTCCGGAATTCAGGTACTCGAGTGTGAAGACCATAAACCACCTGAAATTAAATTTGATTCGTAGAGGAATGACAGGAGGCATTGTGCGCGAATTCGGTCCAGGGCAGTAACTCGGACCAATTGTCTTGGGATGATGACATGAATATTCGTAGAAAAGTCTCAAGGTCCTGGTTGACTCTTTCTGTGGATCCATTACTCTGTGGGTGGTAGGCTATGGAAAAATTGAGTTTTACTTGCAGAATGGAACATAAGGCTCTCCAAAATCTTTGCCACAAATTGAACGCCACGATCTGAGACTATTTCCGCAGGGAGTCCATGCAGGCGGAATATGTGCTGGACAAACAAATGAGCCAAATCAGAAGCTGTGGGTAATTTCTTTAGAGGGACGTAAAGGACCATCTTCCAAAATCGATCCACCAGGACCCAGATGGTGGTGTAACCCTCTGAACTTGGTAAGTCCGTCATAGGCAAACGCAGGGGGGGGGGGGGGGGGGGGGTTTCCGGTTGCCTGGAAACCCCCCTCCCCAGCCCACACCATGACCACAATAGAAATAGTAAAATCGAATTTTACTAGTTCTGCATGTCCTTCTCAGTATTACAAATGAAATAATTAGCACCACCTGTGGATCTTTTAACACGTGTTAAAAGATCCACAGGTGGTGCTAATTATTTAATGTTAGCCAGTAATAAATACACCTGTGCACCAACTAGGAGATCTGGAAAAAATGTACTGTTACAGGTGCACTGCTATAGACCATCAATAGAGTTAATTATTAATGCCATATAATAATACACTAACCAGTGCATGACGAAAACCAATATAGACATAAATGTCCAGGGCAGTGCTAGGTTCTTCTGCTACTCCCCAGACTTGCTCCAGTGCTCTGGAATGGAGACCACATCTGAAATAAAAACATTCAGCTCAGGTAGGATGGCCCTACTGCTGTATTTAATGGCTTTCTGTGATCACTGATCCTGTATATGCTGGAATTATGACACACAATACACTTTGTATGACACATATTAAAGCTGGTTAAGTGCTAATTGTGCCCTCTTCATGGACTGGCCACACTCGCTCTAAAATCAAGCATTAGGAAACCCCCCTCTAGAAATCCTGCGTTTGCCACTGTCCGTTACAAAGTCCATGGAGAGGTGCGTCCATGGACGTGATGGAATGGGTAGAGGCAACAACTCACCCGCTGGAGCTTGACAGGAGAATCTGTGCTGGGCACATGGGGTACATGAAGAGGCAAACTCCAATACTTCAGTCTTCATCGAGGGCCACCAGTAGGACCTTTTCAAAAATTCCAGGGTCTTCCGAGTACCAGAATGACCTGCGAAGCGTGAGGAGTGAGCCCATGTGAGCAGCTGCTTCCTTAGGAGGCTGTAGCTGTGTGGTAGCAAACACCCTTGATTCCAGCACGGGGGTACTGCGCAAGGTTTCAGTATTGTTGTCACAGGGAAATGATCTAGACAGAGCATCTGCTTTCTGATTGAGGGCTCCAGAGCGAAAGGTCAGAGTAAAATGGAATCGAGCAAAGAATATTGCCCATCGGGCCAGACGAGGACTTACACACTGGATATTTTTGAGGAAGAGGAGGTTTCTATGGTCGGTGAAGACAGTAAAAGGGAATTTAGCTCCTTCCAACAGGTATTGCTACTCTTTAAGTGCCAGCTTAACTGCCAAAAGTACTTGTTCACCAATAGTGTATTTTTTTCAGCAGGAGAAAACTTATTGGAGAAGAAGCCACAAGAGTGAATTCGGTTATCCTCATACCGTTGAGATAGAACTGCTCCCACTGCCTCTGAAGATGCATCTACCTCCAACAGAAAAGGTCTATCAACGTCTGGTTGTCTTAACACTGGAGCAGTGATAAAAGCTTGTTTCAAAAGCTGGAAGGCTGTCTCAGCTTCAGGAGTCCATAGAGTAGGATTAGCGCCTTTACGAGTCAACGCTGTGATGGGAGCCAACAGGGACGAAAATCCTTTAATAAAGCGTCTATAGTAATTGGCGAATCCGAGCAGTCTCTGGATGGCTTTCAATGTCTGGGGTCGGGACCAATCTAAAATTGCCTGAACCTTTTTGGGGTCCATTTCCAGACTGGAACCGGAGATGACATAACCAAGGAATGGCACACTGGGTACATTGAAGACACATTGCTCTAGTTTACAATAGAGATGTTTTTTTCTTAAACGAGACAGCACTTCCTACACATGTTTATGGTGCTCCTCTAGAGAGGAGGAACAAAATCAGTATATCGTCCAGATAAATGACTACGGAGACAAACAACAAATCCCGGAAAATCTTGTTGACGAAGCCTTGAAAGACAGCAGGAGCATTGCATAAGCCGAAGGGCATCACGAGATATTCAAAGTGTCCATCTCTGGTATTAAAAGCGGTTTTCCACTCATCTCCTGCACGGATACGAATAAGGTTATAGGCCCCTCGTAGGTCTAATTTAGAAAAAAAAAAACGATGGATCCCTTGACTCTGTCGAATAGCTCTGTAAACAACGGAAGAGGGTATCGATTCTTGACTGTTATGTCATTAAAGCCTCGATAATCTATACATGGTCTTAACCCACCATTCTTCTTCCTGACAAAAAAGAATCCAGCACCAGCAGGGGACGTAGAAGGACGAATGAACCCTTTCTCTAAATTCTCCCGGATGTACTCAGACATTGCTTTGGTCTCTGGCAAAGATAGATGATAGGTGCGACCTCGAGAGGGCATCTTATCAGGCATCAACTCGATGGGGCAATCCCATTCCCTGTGAGGAGGTAAGATATTAGCTTGTTGTTCAGAAAAAACGTCAGCAAAAAGTTGATACTCTTTGGGAATAGCTGGAGGTACTAACGAGACTGTTTTCCTCATAGGTCGTATCTTGGGAAGACAGGATCTCTGACACTCAACTCCCCATGAAAGAATTTGCATAGAGCACCAGTCTATCCTGGGATTGTGCAGACGCAACCAGGGTAACCCTAGAACGACTTCTTGGGAAGCCTCAGGAAACACGAGAAATTTTAGATACTCAAAATGGAGTGCTCCAATGCGGACTAGCACTGGTTGAGTCTCCTTGGTGACAACTCTGTTAGCCAGAGGACGTCCATCTACAGCAGTCAGAGAGATTGAATGATCCATGGTAGAACAGGGAATTCGTAATTTATCAACAAGACTAGAGGTCATAAAGTTTCCGGCTGCTCCAGAATCTAGTAGAGCAGTGACAAAGGCAGGTTTAGGCTTGACATCTATTGCCAAGATCAGGACAAAGGACCTCATTCAGAGGCGGTCGTTAGTTGCAAGAGGTCGCACTGAATCCGTCGTGCGCATGCCCAGTGGGGAAACATCGAGTGGGTTGCGAGCACTCAGCGCTTGCGACCGACTCTGAATGACCTCCAAAGTCTTTGGAAGTTGGGGACGGACAGATTACTCAACTTGATGTCCCCAGGGTCAGTTAGGAATGAGCGTTTCCCGGGTTGCGGGTATAGGAGGCCGCCAGGTGACCCGATTCTCCACAGTATAGGCAGAGGTTTTTTGGTATTCTTCTCTGGCGTTCTTCTCTGGAGAGGTGGGTATGATTCACCTGTATGAGGACGGGTAGAGGAAGGAAGAGCGACGTACTTAGGGCCTGATTCAGAGCCGCTCGTAAGCGGCCACTCGTTCGCTCTGAGCGATGTTCGTACAACTGCGCATGCGTATGGGTCGTAATGCGCATGCGCAAAACAGTCATTGCGGTCGGAAATCGTGCGCTCGTAAAACAGCGAGGAGCTGCTAATTTGATTTACAGAATGTACCGTTTGTGGGTGGTAACAGGGGAAGGTGCTTGAAAACGGGGGAGTGGAGATCCGAACGCAGGCGTGCCTAACGGTCAAAAAGGCGTTTAATGGGAGTGCATAATTATTAAAGGAGCATCATCGACCATGTCACTTGGTTGTCTTTTAGCCTGAACTGCTCACAGTGATAGCGGTAAGAAAATCCTACCACAAGCACTGCGAGCAGTTCAGATGCCTTTCGATGTTCCCGATTAATCTAATAAATACCGGAGATGACGTGTGATGCGAACGGCAAAGGGGCGCCTTTACAAAATAGCGAGCGCATTTTTCGGACGCTCGCTCAGAGCGTCAACACACCGCAAAGAGCAAGCGCTCAATTTAAATATCCGGCCCCTTTTTTAGAACGACCGTCTGCAAATAGCGTCCGGCTCTGAAACAGTCCCTTAGTACGGTCAGTTCTTTGTTTCTCGGCCTGACATTCTCTAAAGCGGAGATCGACCTTGTTACAGAGAGAAATCAGATCATTGAGATTAGTAGGAAGGTCGCAAGTGACCAAGTCATCCTTCAGACGGTCGGAAAGCTCATGCCAGAAAGCTGAGGTGAGGGCATCCTCATTCCACTTGACCTCTGATGCCAAAATCTTGAACTGTATTACATATTGGCTGACGGGACGGGTTCCTTGTTTCAGTGACATAATGCTAGATGAGGCTGATACAGTTCGCCCAGGTTCATCAAAAGTCCTCCTGAATGATGTTACGAAGTCTGTATAGTTGTCCAGTAGAGAATCTGAATGCTCCCAGAGTGGGGAAGCCCAATCCAAGGCGGGACCAGACAATAGCGATACCAGGTAGGCCACTTTGGTTCTAGCAGTGGGAAAGTTGTCAGGCTATAGGGTGAATTATATATAGCACTGATTCAGGAATCCGCGGCAGAGCTTGGGGTTGCCGTCAAATTTACTTGGCATAGGAAGGTGTAGTCGAGGGGATGCCCTACTGGTATTATCAGGCGGAGTAGTAGAGGTAACTATAGTTACTTTAGAGGTAGACAAGGAGGTTTGCAGATTATCCTGTCGTTTGGACATTTCTTGTAGAAACTGAATCATTTCATCTTGCATAGCTTCCAGGTTTTCCAAGCGGTCTGCAATACATCGGAATAAATCCGCTCCAGACTCTTGTCCCATGCGGCACTGTGACAGGCCAGAGAGAGCATGTGACACACCAGGATAGGACGACTAGGTCACATGACCGGAGGCAAGATGGCGGCGCCCATACCAGAGCGGAACGGAAGCACCACCAGGACTAACCAGACCATGTGAGTGACAGTATGCCCGCACAGGACTACACGCAGCCAATGCACCCTGCCAGATATCAGCGCCACCGCCAGGCGCCCCTCGCCATAGCGTCCTCACAGGTAATACCTGCCGGCTGCATGCCGAGTAACCCTGGTCGTGACAGTACCTTTTTGGAATTAAGAATTTCTCCATCACATATTCTTGGTGTCCTTGAACCAGCACTGACAAAGGTCTCCTAGGAGGGAGAGATTTCAACTTCTTGGAAGAAATCACTGGCTTAAACAAGGAACAATGAAAGGTATTAGGAATCCTTAAGGATTTGGGTAGTCTGAGGTGAAAGGCAACAGGATTCAGTTGTTTAACAATCTGAAAAGGTCCGATATACTTAGAACCAAATTTCCTTGAGGGTTGACGAATCCTGATATCCCAAGTGGTTAACCACACTTTATCGCACACCTTGAAATTACAACACTGACGATGTTGGCCTGCAAAAAAATTTGGTCGAAAGGTTCCTTTATCGAGGGAAATGTGCACTTTCTTGCAAATTTTCCTCAGACTAGAAGTCATGCAGTGGGGACAGATTACTGGGTAACAGAAAGGAATTTGGTTTGGGATGATATCCATAGCTACAGAAAAAAGGTAACACTTTGTAGAGGAGAGACATGCACAATTGTAAGCAAATTATGCTAAAGGTAAATATTTCACCCAGTTGTCATAGAGTTTTGAAATGTAACAGCGGAGATACACTTCCAATGACTGGTTGACTCATTCTGTTTGGCCATTAGATTGTGCATACTGGCCCTGAATCAGACCCGCTTGCTGCCGCAGGCAGCTCACAGGGTCTGTGGGCGTGTTTTTTTTTTTTGTCTTTGTTCGCCCAATATCCAGGAAGTTACAGGTGGCACCACTAACCAAGAAAGCGGATACATTAGCAGCCTGCTATTTGTAGGGGATTTGTGCCAGTATTAAAATCTTCCTTGCCCATTGGACTTTGTGTTTTCTCGATTTTACAGGACAGTTGTGGGCCAGACGTCCCTTACCACCACAATAAAGACAGAGGACCTCATTCAGAGTCAGTCGAAGCGGCCGCACAGTCGTACGGGAAAAGGGGCCGGATATGCAAATGATTCCCTCGCAAGTTGCGCCCCTAAGTTCGGATCGGTAGCTGGCCGACCAAGGGGAGGAAGCGGCCGGAATTCAAATAAATACGCCCCCTTCTCGTACGCATTGCACGTCATCTCCGGGCATATAAGGATTAATCGAGACCATCGGGAACCATCGGAACTGGTCGTAGAGCTTAAGGTTGACCATACCCTCTCTTAAGCTCTACAATCATGTCAGTGTAAAAACCTCCCATGTCACATGTTCCATGACGCTACTTTATTAATTATGCACTCCCATAAACCGTATGCACTCCCATAAAACGCCGTTCGCATAATTAGGCACGCCTGCGTTCGGATCTCCACTCCCCCGTTTTCAAGCACCTTCCCCTGTTACCACCCACAAATGCCTCAATCTGTCACTCAAACTACCGACCTGGCTGTGTTCAAGGAGAGAGAAATTTCTGATCGTAGCGGCTAGTTTGCGCACGTGCATTGCGAACTTTATGCATGCGCAGTATAGCGAACATCGGTGGCGTACGACCGTGCGGCCGCTTCGACCGACTCTGAATGAGGTCCAGAGTCCTAATGACCAACTTCTAGATTTTTCTACAGTAGACAGTCTATATGCCCCTAGTTTCACAGGTTCAGGGGAATCTTCTGTCCCTGATGAAAATGAGACACGAATAAATGAAGGTGATTCCTTTTGTAACCTCCTTTCCATAGTATGTCTGTCTACTGTATTTGAATGGCCTTCAGTATGACTTTTTCCAAAGCAGCCAGTACAGTATACTGACACCTACCTTTTATTACACACAGGGGTCAATTGGATTGCCCAGCAGCGAGAGGCCCCCAAGATAACTAACTCACTGCAGCTATAAGGCTACACGTGTCAGAGTATCGCAGTCCGGTGTCCCGGTCTCCTAGAGATGGCCAGGACCTGGAAGCATGTTGTGAGCCGCTGTCACAACTTTTGGATAGGTAACAGATACAACCCGTATTGGGATTGACTAGACCTATAACTGAGGCGCGGAGTCTAACATGCCGGCTGTGTTCACAAGGGACTCCTGCAAGGAGGTATGGACTTAGCTGCGTCCGACACGCAGGTTGCAGCCCTCAGCCAAGGTTCCATTATACAGGTGCTGGTGAACTCTGGATGAAGTGGAGACTACAGCGTAGTCGAAATGCCAGGTCAGAATCCAAACAAGCAAAACGGTACCGGGGGTTAGGCAATAACGGAGTCAGGAGCGGAGCCAATGTCAGAACCGGAATACCAAACACAGTACCAGGGAGGAGACAGAGACGGGTCAGAAACAAGACAAGGTCAGAACGAGGAGACTGTAACATTGGTATGAACACTGGAGTAAGGTAATGGAGCCTATACTCTGGCAGTGGAGTGCTCCCAGGAACTTCCTAAAATAGGTCAGGGTTCAATAGAGCTCCAATCAGCTTTCCCCTAATCCTGCGCCTGTCCCTTTAAATTTTAAACAGAGCAGCATGCGGTCGCCTGTTCACAGAGCCGCCGGGGGAAGAGACAGCAGCTTTTGGGGGGAGCGTCCTTATTTTCTTGGAGGGCTTATTTTATCAAGACAATATTTTGATGTTTTAGTATCTTATGAGGTAGTGAAGATCAGGCTTTTTTCTATACTTTTATTTAGATATTCTTTGTACCTTCCATGCACATTTTATACTGTATGGTGCATTTTTAGGCACCCTACAATAAATGTAATAAAAATACTGAATTGAATTGTCAATAGTGACAAATGTACTAAATACTGCCCTAATTATTATTATTAGCATTATCTTCTATTTCTAAAGTGCCACAAGAATGCAGTAGCACTGAACATAGGCAATCCACATACAGGATTACATGGCTATACAGTGAACAATATAGACAGATACCGACCATGCACAAATAGTAAAGCAGTGCAGGTTTGCATCCCATGCAGTTCTTTAATCGTCTGGTCTCCAGCTATGGCTTTGTTCTAGAGCAGGGGTAGGCAATAAGCGGCCTTCCAGCTGCTGTGCGACTACACATCCCAGCATGCCCTGCTATCAGGACATGTTAAAACTAGAGATGAGCAGGTTCGGATTTACTCGGTTCTTATCGCCACATTGCCGCAAGTTCGGATTAGTTCGGATTAATTTTATTGGCTATCCAAAACACGTGCTAGCCGATAGCCGATAAAATGCCATTTTGAGAACCGAGTAAATCTGAGTAAATCCAACCCACTCATCTCTAGTTAAAACTGGAAGAGCATGCTGGGATGAGTACTTCAACAGCAGCTGGAGGGCCACTTATTGCCCACCCATTTTCTAGTGCTATGGGGGCTGATACAGAGTTGAATTCAATTTGGCTTTAATTGCTCTCACATTGTGGGTATGGAACCTATAAGGGCCTAATTCTGCTTGGATCGCAGTTGCTAATACGCACGCAATCGCCCGATTGTTGCATTCTGCGCATGCATTTGCATCGCAGTGTGCGTGCCTGTCACTGTGATCGGCACTGCGATTGCAGTGACTACGCAGACCCATAGCAGAGTGATTGACAAGAAGTGCCATTTGTGGGTGGTGATGGGGGGTTGTCGGAGAAATGCAGGTGTGCCAGGGAGTTTGAATGTCGTTGCAGAGACGTGCATAAATTATCCACTGCGTTGCCTTACGCAGCCTGAAGCCTGATAGCATGCCCTAAAGTTAGCAATTTCTGAGTAAGGTCTTTATGTCACTGGAAGAACACAAGGCTCGCCAGAATCTAGCCACAAATTGCACACCACGGTTAGACACAATATCTTTAGGTAGGCAATGCAGATGAAATATCTCTCGAAGAAAAACTTTAGCTAATTGTGGTAGGGAAGGGAGCAATTTTAGAAAATCAATCCACCACTACCCAAATCATAACTCAGAAATAAAGTCCATGAATAAATGAGTCCATGGACTTGACGGAATCGGTAAAGGTCGTAGGTCACAAAATCAGAAGTATTTTTCAGATCACCAGAGAAAGCATACTTTTAACACTGTATATCGCATAAGGTTTTGATATTTCATATACTGCATAAACCATATACCTCTATAAAGAAACACAGTGAATTCAAAGTAAGCAAATGTGCTAATTAATCAAAATACAAGATAAATGAATCCAATACACCAGTTTTAGAACACATACACTTGGTTCAAAAATTCAATATATGTCTGGTGAAATACCAATATCCTGCCCACATGCTCATTAGCAATGTAAATAAAAATAATCATACAATTTTAAATCAACCACACTGATGATTTGTAATTGACTGAAAGTTCATAATAGCAGTAATTTTACCATTAAGTATATTGTGCTAATCACACACAGTAGGAGAGATGTATGAAAAAAACAGACTATCAATTCCTTTTAGACAAGAGTTGGCTTCCCTGCTTCTAATGATAGTTAATGAAGCACTTTGTTGTAGACTGAAAATCAGAGTAGGTAGCCAGCAGTATGTTGTGATTATAGAAAGGGATGCACTGGGCAGTGCAGGGGTTGTGCGCCACCTACCTGTCTCACCGATACAAGTCCGGAGTTAGTGATGTATGTGGCAGTCAATGGGGTGGGTGCAAGCCGCTGCGTGAAGTCGTAAAGCCTGGGTCACGTGTGCGCATCACGTGACCTGGATACATCTGACACGCTTGTTCACAGTCCCAGCCTGTGGTAAAGATGGTAGCACCACGCACCTTATCGAAGAGTTCAGCCAACGTCCATGCAAGCGGTTTAACCGGAATCTTGAATTCGCACACCAAAGTTTCTGAGATAAAGTTACCCGTTGCTCCAGAGTCAATTAAAGCATTAATTCTCTTGCAGGGCCCAGCACAGATTTTGACAGGGAACAAGGAATCCGCCAAGTGAGAGGAGTTAGATAGAAACCCCAACCGGAAGCTCCTAGAACCGGCCATGGTTTCCCATTTCCTGAGAGGACAAGCGCTAATGAAATGTCCCGAAGTGG
The DNA here is from genome assembly GCA_031769625.1 of Taudactylus pleione. Classification (NCBI taxonomy): domain Eukaryota; kingdom Metazoa; phylum Chordata; class Amphibia; order Anura; family Myobatrachidae; genus Taudactylus; species Taudactylus pleione. The sequence goes on along the minus strand of JAUIMM010000045.1, from coordinate 18,007,803 downwards.
CACAGTAAGTGCAAAGCTTATTACGGATACAGTGAGTCCATTCTGCTTTAGTCAAACGAGAATAGTTTATCTGCATAGGTTCATCCTTGGGTGGAAAGGAAGATTTCACATTGGTAGAAATAGGATGATTCTGGGTACGATTCTCTCGCCACTTATTTGACTGTATTTCTCTATGACGGAGATCAATTTTAATACAGAGAGAAATTAATTCTGAGAGTGAATCAGGTAGGTCTCGCAAAGCCAGCTCATCTTTAAATTTTTCGGACAAACCATGTAAAAAAGCAGCCCTAAGACTGGACCACATACTGACCACATACTGACCCACCGTGCTTGAGCCCTGGCGAATCCGTAGAATATCAGTAGAGGCAGAAATAGACCTGCCTGGTTCATCAAAGATCCTTTTAAAAGAACAAATTAAATCCTCATAATGGGAGACTAAAGCGTCCGCATGTTCCCACAAAGGAGAGACGCATTCCAAAGCAGATCCGGAGAGTAAAGAAATAACATAGGCTACTTTTGATCTTGGTGTGGGAAATTCTGAGGCAGATATTCAAATTGGATCTTACGATGGTTAATGAAACCATGGCAGGGTCTAGGATTCCCATCAAAATGATTGGGGGTAGGTATTTGAAGACAAGACTTCAGAGGAGATGACACAGGAGGATAAATCACTGGTACAGTTACTGAAGAAGTTGGAACCACTGAAGCTAGGGTGGACTAAATAGTAATTAATTGAGTCGAAAGGTCCTGAAGATAGTGTGCCAGCTGTTGCTGAGCTGCTTCTTGATTCTCTATACGAGAGGCAAGGTTCTGTATTGCCCTGGCACCAAGGTTCTGTATTGCCTCGGCATTCATTTGGCCCAAACAAACTGTCACGAACTGGCCCTTGAGATTTCCAGTCAGGGGACTTGGATTCGAGGGGGCTAGATGGGGAGGCAGAAGTAAACGAGGAGGACGTATATATATGACTTCCTCCTCGGCTAATTCCGGGTGTAGACAAGACCTGACCACAGGCGCGGAGTCTAACTCATTGGTGGTTTTCACCAGTGACCCCTCCAATAGGGATATGGGTTTTGGGTTTTAGCTGCGCCCAATGAGCAGGTCACGGCCCTCTGTTCAGGGACCTAGGAATTAGCAACTGACAGGCAGATATGAAGACAACTGAGTGGCTGGAGATTATCAATGGTGAATATCGGTAATCACTGATGTTAGTAATACTGAAGTATATTGGTAGAGACTGATGTAGAATATGACTGGAGAAATATTGGTAGTGACCGATGTTGAATACCAATGGTAGTGACTGATGTTGAAATTCACTGAAGTGACTGATGTTGAGTATCACTGAAGAATATAGATAGTTACCGATGTTGAAGAATATCGGTAGTGACCGATGCTGAATGTCACTGGTAGTAACTGATGTTGAATATCACTGAAGTGACTGATGTTGAATATCATTGAAGAATATTGGTAGTGACCGATGCTGAATATCACTGAAGTGACTAATGTTGAATATCACTGAAGATTATTGGTAGTGACCAATGCTGAATATCACTGGAGAATAACAGTAGTGACTGAAGTTAAATATCACAGAGACTGGTGAAGCGTACTGAAGATACAACAACGTGTAGCCTGGAACAGTGGTCCAAAGCTAGCAGCTAATGGAGAAGAGAAGTTGTTCAGGTGACTTCCTGTTTCCTGGAGTCCTGCTTTATACCCTTAGGTAGCAGTCCATTGGAGGAGATAGTCAACTGAGAGGTGACCAAGCTACCATTGGTGGAGGGTCCGGTCAAGTAAGAAAGACAATATGGCTGCGTCCATGACCACCACTGCAGGAACTCTGATATGGAGGATTGCGTGGAAGTCAACAGGGCTCAAGGTATAATACTCAGCATGTCACCCACCACCGCACATGGTATCTGGCCGTGCGGCTAGTCAGGGGAAGCCAGTACCACGGTGAGTAACAGCTGATCCCAGGCTGAATCCTGACACAGGGGAGGTGGGCACCCCATGCTTAAGCTGAAGCCTGGGGCTCTTCCCCGCACCCCTGGCCATTGGGTGAAGGGGTAATAGTGTGGCTAATTGAAGAGCGCCCGCTGATTGGGTGGCGGCTCCAGGTACTGACAGTTTCCACGTGGGATGTGCAGTCAGTAGCCGGGTAGCAATGTATGTGGTCACACATACATCACTACAGTACGAACTGGTCCGGGTGTCGGTTTGTTATTTTGCCAAGACCCATGGATGCTATGGAGACCAGCGAAAGGACTTAGGTGAGTATTGTTTTTTTGTTTTTTAACAGGTAACCCATTGGAATTCTACTTGGAGAAAAGGACCGAACAGCTGGCAGCAGGTAAGTATGTGTGAGTGTGGTAGGTATGTAATAAAATTTTACTTACTATGGTGTGTGTGTCTTGTGGCTTTTTAATTATTTTTTTACAGCAGGGGTATGGGTGCCGGATGCCTGCTGGCAATTGTAGTTCTACAAGTGTCAAAGGGCAGGCACGTTGGCACCTGTAGTTCAAATTTAAAAAACAATAGTTTAGTTCTATTTTCCACACTATTACCCCTGCACCCTAAAGCTTGGGGTGCAGGGAAGAGCCCCGGGCTTCAGCTTAAGTCTGGAGTGCGGGGAAGATCCCCAGCTTGGGCTGACTGGCTTGGAGTGATAATGCTTTGGTCGGGGAGACCTGGTGAAAGGTCATCTGGCTGTGGCATTACACACCGGCCAGATTTGAGCCCAGTGCTGGTTTTAAAAATAGGGGGAACCCTATGCAATTTCCCCTCCCCCCAATTTTTAAAACCATGACTGGCTCAGCAGCCCAGTGCTGGTTCCTAAAATATGGGGGAACCCTACACATTTTTTTCCCTGTAGTTTTAGGAACCAGGACTGGCTGAGGCTGGTTATGCTTCTTGGGGGGGGGAACCCTACGTCAATATTTTAAAAAATTAACACTTTTGGTAGTTTACATGCAGAAACATACACAAATCACACTGATCTGTGTATGTTTCTGCCAAGCTCGCAATTCAGAAGGTGGTCTATTTGAAATTTCTATTTAGGTCCGAGTTTACTACAATTACACCCGTGATTGCAATCATGAGTCTTGGTAAATTCCTGAGTTGTATCTTTTTCACTGAGAGTACTTTCGAGTTTGGTCAATGGTGTATTCAATCGAGTTTGCATTCTCACCCGTTTTTCAGTGTAAATAGAGAAATCTCTCCCGAGTTTGTCTTTAGTAAATTTACGAGTTGAAAAAAACGTCTAAACACACCCGAGATTGCAATCTCGACCAAACACGAATCTCAGTAAATTTTCCCCTAGACTCTTCTGAGAATCAGGGAAATCACCACTATTTCAGGGAGTCTACTTGACATTCAGGCAGAGTTGGCAAGTATAATCTAAACCAGGGGTGGCCAATCCACGGCACTCGAGCCGCATCAGGCTCTTTTGAGCTTCTGATGCGGCTCCCGGCTCAGCAGACCCCCATTAGTACTAAGAATGCTGGCCTCTAAAGCCATCAGAGACTAAAGAAGCCTCTGATCGCTTCAGAGGCCAGTTTTCCCAGTAATGCAGTGTGATGTGAGGAGCCCGCACATCTGCTGGATCCAGTTAGATCCAACAGGCGGCAGAGGCAGCAGCAGCGATGGCGGGACTCGGGAGCCCTGACGGCGTGGAGCGGTGCCAGCATGAAGCTAAGTTTCTTCATAGGGGTGTGGGTGGGGAGAGGGAGCTAGTGTTGGGGGCTGCTGGGGGCACTTCATTAAGGGGCACGACTACAGGAAGCATTGCAGGAGGGTCACAACTGCTGGAGGCATTGCTTAATGGGCACAGCTACAGGGGGCATTGCATAAGGGCCACAACTACCGGGGGCAATGCTTACTGGGCACAGCTACAGGGGGCATTGCAGAAGGGGCACAACTACTGGGGGCATTGCATAATGGGCACAGCTACAGGGGTATTGCATAAGGGCCACAACTACTGGGGGCATTGCTTAATGGGCACAGCTACAGGGGGCATTGCAGAAGGGGCACAACTACTGGGGGCATTGCTTAATGTGCCCAACTACAGGGGGCATGGCAGAAGGGACACAACTATTGAGGGCATGACATAATGGGCACCGCTACAGGGGGCATTGCATAATGGCCACAACTACTGAGGGCATTGCTTAATGGGCACAACTACAGGGGGCATTGCAGAAGGGGCACAGCTACAGGGGACATTGCATAAGGGCCACAACTACTGGTGGCATTGCTTAATGGGCACAACTACAGGGGGCATGGCAGAAGGGGCACAACTACTGAGGGCATAGCATAATGGGCACAGCTACAGGGGGGCATTGCAGAAGGGGCACAACTACAGAGGGCATTGCATAATGGGCAAAGCTACAGGGGGCATTGCTTAATGGGCACAACTACAAGAGGGCACTACATATGGGGCACAGCATAATGGGCAATGACATTCTCAATGTATTTATGTGGTTCTAGATTTCAATATGTATTTTTTGTGGATGTGTATTTTAAATGTTTTTTATGTGGATCTGGCTTGCTTCTGTGTATTTTATGTGAATGTGGCTATTTCAATGTTTTCTATATTGCTCTGGCCTTTTCTTTCACTGCAACAGTGAAAAATGTATATTGGAAGATTATGTAAAATGTGTATTTTCAATGTGCTGGGCTCGCCCCCAGCGTGACTAAAAACGGGGGCGAGACACAAAGTTATGCTCCTGCAAATGTCATACCAAAGGTGTGCGCACAAAAATGGGGCGTGGCCTACGGCGCGTGCCTGCTATCGGCTCTTTCACTTGACAACATATATTTTTGGGCTCTTTGCCTCTGACTGGTTGGCAACCCCTGATCTAAACCTAATGAAAAACAAGTTCTAAAACTCCAATCCATCAATCCATGCATGTAAATAAATATTTATTCCATGCAACATTTTTCAATCTGAAAGTCTTTAGCATTGTGGTGTAACAACATATACACCTCAATGAAATGCTGTATTTATAATTCCAGCAGTTACATAAACACTTGTAATCACTGGTCTCTGAACTTATAAAGTGTAAAATTTAGAATTCAATCATAACAATTAAAATAATTAAAACAGAGAAAAATGCCATGTTTATAGAGGGAGCATGCAATTTTCATACACAGTGTAATTATTGCAGTGAATTCCTAGAATCGTTTTTTAAAAGCCTTGTCTAAAACACTGAAGAAATGCCATAGGGGCAGACACAACTAGCCACGAGGTACCAGTCAGAGTTCAGCCGGGGATCGGCCGTCCCTTACCGTCCCGCCAGCTTCCTCTGACTTCCCGGGCAGTGGGGTGGCTCGTGCGGCGACGTGGGAGGTGCTGAGCATTCTCCCTGATGCTGTGTCCCGGGCGGCCTGGTGCGCGGGGATCGGAGTCCCTGTCATGGGAGCCGCCATGACACTTCCCTCTCTGACTGTCCTTCCTCCCCTGACAGTATGGCCGGTCAGCTGACGCTGTGGACCAATCAGTGGGCTTCCAGGGGTATATTTCCGGCTCCTGTGTATCAGGTAGTTGCCTGAACAACCATTGTCGCTGCTAGTGTTACTAGTGGTCTCTCGTTCCAGGTTCCCTTGCTTCCAGTGATCTATTCCTGTGTACAACTATATTGTTTATCTCACCAGTGCTTTACCACCTCAGCCTGTGTGCAGCTATATCGTCCATCTCACCAGTGCTTTACCACCTCAGCCTGTGTGCAGCTATATCATCCATCTCACCAGTGCTTTACCACCTCAGCCTGTGTGCAGCTATATCATTCATCTCACCAGTGCGTTACCACTTCGCCTGTGTGCAGTATACCTCCATTCCACCAGTGCGTTACCACCGCCACCTGTGTGCAGTATACTATCCATTCCACCAGTGCTTTACCATCACAGCCTGAGTGTAGTTATATGTACCCACCTCTCCAGCTTTGTAATCTCTGGCTGGCTCCAGTGCCACTACCCACCTCGTTTCTGGACTCCGAGGTCCCTACCTACGTTACAGTATTGCATCGTGGTGCACTCTTTCTGACCGGCAACCCGGTAGAGTGTGTCCGCAGTGCACACTTCCTTGTACCTCAAGTATAGTGATCCTACGTGCCCCTTACTGGCACCGACCCTTTGGGCCACGAGTGTTCAGTTTTGCTTCATCTGTGACTTTGCACATTTTTAATACTAATATCTGTGTGGTTAAAGTCACAGTCCAGCATCTCTAGTACACTGTGAGTGGTGTTTTGCTGCATCTACTATGCGAATGAGATTCAAAATTTAAAGAAAAAGATTGTACGCTACTCCTCTCAGAGTGGCTCAGTCACGTCTGGCGACTCATGGCGGGGATGTAGTTAACATCCCAGCGGTCGGGATGCCGGTGTTCTGAATAGCGGTGCTGGAATCTCGACAGCATTCGAATCCCGGCACCAAAATCCCTACCACCGGCATCCCGACGGTAAGTATTAGGGTTTGGGTGGAGGGTTAGGGATTAGGCACTAGATTTAGGGATAGGGTACTTGGAGAGGGATAGGGGTTGGGGTACTTACCTAGTTGGGTCGGGATTCTGATTGTCGGGATGCCGGTGTCGGTATTGTGACCACCGGCACCCCAACTGCTGGGCTAAGGTACCCAACCTCTCAAGGCGTATTGAGGACACATCTGTATGTTTAATTATGTCAGAATTTTCTGCCTGCACCCTCACCACTCCACTCTCTTGCTGTTTCTTACACTGTAGAGCAGGCAGACATAGCACAGGCATAACTGCTTTTGCTGATGCTCCTTAGTGTCAGTGATAGGCAGGGAACATACGGTAGTATTATAGCGATGTCACTGTGCAACGCCGCTCTCCTAGGATGAAGAGCAAAAGTCATGATCACTGACAATGCTTCCCTCTAAAGGTAAGAATCAGTTTTAAGCAGAGTGGAGCAATGTCTGGATGGAGGGTGGGGTGATAGGGTTCAGTGGGTGCCGGCCTATATGGAAAGCATGACACAGATAAATACAATTTGACATGTAGTTAATTTCTGATGTTATGGTTTTCAGTACAAGCTTCCCATTTACTAATGATAACTGCTAGGTTTCAAACATGAAAGATATCTGTTAACTCTTTGATTTTGTGTATTGGTAAAGGTGGTCTTCTAAATGTTATTTTTGGCAGCCCAACTAATTTTCTTTTATTTTAAATTATTTTCTTTTGATTCATTCTGATTCTGTAACCCTTAAAAAATATTTTACAACTAATATAAACATGTTTGCTGCTGAGAATCCTGTTGAGTTTCCCTGAAGTGCAAACCTTTACCTCAGCATAGGAATATTGCCACAGTTCTGTATATAGATGCAAAAATGTTCACACTGCCAAAGTAAATTACTTTAAAGTGATGTTACTCATTAGTCAGAACTGCCGAGCAGAAAATAACATCTCAGTGGATGTTCGTGTACATTCTTAGAGAGTTTGTTATTCAGACTGTTACACATATCCAACATGTGACTTAAAGCGATGCTTATTCTCGGAGAAAACATCTGTAAGGATCACTTACATCATATTTTCCTTTCTTTTTTAAGCAGGATCCAAAATCAGTCATGTCTGGCTCCAGGACTTCGCCTCCTTCTAACTCCTCTAGTATGAGGACAGTCTCCCAGCAGCTGTAGTGACGGGCTGAGAAAATATCTGATCGCATGCTGTCCCCGAAATACACAGTCTGCACACCAGAAAATAAAGAAGACAAGAAAAAACTCATTAGTCTTAGTGTTGCATGTTTATATTAACCAATAGAAACTAAAATTACGAAAACTAGATCATATCGCATCAACGTAAACATGATTGCAAAAGAATGCTCTTTTAAATGCTACTGTATTATTGTTTGCTTTCTTAAATACAAATAACAGGTGATATACTGTTTTACATATGTGAGGATAATGCTAAACATTAATCTCATTAATATTAAAAAGAACACTTTGCTTCTCTCATCTATATAAGTACCATTCCGGCACAGCCCTCATTAAGTCCTATGGGGGCTGCAGGATCAGAATTGAGAAATGAAAATGCAGAGAAATCACTGATGTCTCTGTACTTTTCATGTTTCTAAATTATGGCTGGAGAAAAGCCATTTAAAAAAAAAAAAAATTAAATAGACCCCATAATTTTATACTGCATCATTCAAATTACTTACCTATTTTCATCCTTACTGTATAATGTATCCATGTGTCCCCACAGCCACTATTTGAATCAGTTTTAACTTGCAAACTAATGCTTGATCAACGGTCAACCATTACGCTCTATAAAGAAACCGCTATGAATGTAGGATTAGACGTTTAATTGATGTCAGTGGAGCACAGAATGGAAATAATTTCTATTAAGTTTTTTTTTCAGTTTATTTTATTGGTTATTTATGAAATATATCTATTTTTTATTTACTATTTTTATTTTTTGGGGGGTGGGGGGTATAGCACCATTTAGTACTGATGTGTGCCCAAGCTCCAGTTGCAGCCTGCTATAACCCACATAGCTATACAGTATATGTAGAAAACCACTGGAGCAAACTTCCTCTGTATTGATGTAGTAGTTGTCCATACCAAGTGAGCAGATATCAGGAAGCAGGCGTACATGGCAGGCCCCTGTTGTGGCACTGGGTTCTACAACACCGAGCTTTCCTTATTTATCCAAGCAACTAACTTTTCCTACAGATGATATAAGCTATCATGGTTCAGATGGAGGGATTATAATGGACTGGATAATGGTCAGGGCAGTGACAGGAACCTTTTCAGATTTCAATGGGCAAATTAATTACCTGCTTATACATCAATCAGGTCATTGTCTGTGTCAATGTGAAGGCACTGAGAGGCAGAAAGACAACAAGGTCACACTCAGGGCCATCTTAACGTATAGACACACTGGGCAGTTGCCCATGGGCCCGACGATTCTAGGGGACTATGAACAGAGGTGAGCATCTAAATGGAGTTTGTGGCCACTCGTTCCTTGCACAGAGCAGCTGGCTGAGAGGCAGGCAAAGAAAGATGCTCCATGGCTGTTCTGATTAAGAATTACAATCAGAGTGGCCAAGCAGCATGCTCTACCTGTCTCCCAGCTTGCAGAGCCGGATTAAGGGAGGGCACAGGGAGCATGGCCCCCCTCTCTCAGCCCTCCCCCCATACTTTAATCACAGCTGCAGTTCAGAGCAGAGATTGCACTGAGAGCTGGAGAAGAGAAGAGAGAGGTGGCTACATGGCATTGTGCCAGCAGAAGCATTGGAGAGAGGAGGAGCTTCTGCAGATCCAGTGATAAAGACTATCCAGCAGCCAGCCTATAAAAAGGGTCTCTGGCAGGGAGCACTGTCTATATGTATGTATGTGTATAAGTCTGTGACTATGTATGTATGCATGTATATATGTATGTATGTACAGTATGTATGTGTGACTGTATGTATGTGTATAAGTGTGACTATTTATGTGTGTGTGACTGTATGTATATATATGTGACTGTATATATGTATGTGCATAGGTGTGTAAATTTGTTTGTGTGCATGTGATTGACTATATGTGTGTGTGTGTTTCACTGTATATATAAATGTACTATCATTTGTATGTTGAAATGTTTGTGTTTTTCAATGCTTATAATGTTCAAAGGATTCCTTTGATTAATCCTCACTTTACATCATGTTTTTTTATGTTTAAACATGATTTTGTTAAAAGTGCCGAAACATTTAAAGGTAAATTTTTTTGACCATTTCCATTTTATTCCCTTGAATGGGTGGGTTTGGGCCCCAGTGCATTGCTTTGCCCAAGGCCTACAATGCTGTTAAGATGGCCTAGGTCACATTGACATATTTTCAGTATCTCTACTCTTAATGAAACACTGGGGACAGTAAGGATGTTCAAGTTAATAACAACATAAAGAAGGAGCAATGAGTTCCCAGTAGTTGCTAGTCTCTAGGATCCCACTAGGCAGTAAGTAATCCAGCCTTGATAATATCACTGGTCACTTGGCACTGGATTCAGCTAATGCTGAAATCTTTTAAAAGATAAAGACTGTATTTGGTCAGTACACTGAAAAGAAGACAGGATTAAGAACATCACTAGATGTCACCCTAAACCATCAATGTGTCACTCAGTGAAAGTGTATCTATCTTGTCTTGCTTCCCAAGAGGTAAACATAACTAGGGTTTCTAGATCCCAGGGCTCCCTCCACAGTAGGTAAGGGGGGTCATTCCAAACATATGGAGCAGACAATGACCCCTTGTATGTTGGTTAGTTTAATTTTTTTAATTAACCTTCTCCACACCCTTACAGTACTGTATTTCTTTTGCCACGTGCTGCAAAGGCTACTGTTTAATCTCGTGGTGTTATTTTTATAGCTATATTTACCACTATAAGTAAAGATAAAATATATTATTTAAAACTAAAATTGTATTGGTAGCGTGCAGGAACAAGAGGTGTAGTGGTAGGCAGATGCAAGAAATCAATGAAGTCACCTAATGTACTGAATGTTGGGCCCAAATACTGTAGGTAACTTGAATTTCCAGTTGTGGTTGGAATTATGCTTTGAAAATCTTAAATAATAAATCCTGAGAATAAGATAAACATAATTTATCTCATTGGCATTTTTGGGATTATTAAAGATCGATGTGATGCTTAACTGCAACTGTCACACCAGAGTTTTGTTTCACCTTAAAAATACCATTAAATATACACTTTGTTAAAAAGTGAACCAGATGGACCAGAGTCTTTTTTTCAACCTTATTTATTTTGCTAATTTTATCAAGCTATAATAAAAATAAATAATACCTTTGGGTGCACAAAATATATTGCAATCATGCAGCCCCAATTAACACAGAAAAATAAGTAACATCAAACGTCAATCGTTCAAATAATGACTGAAGTTTGATGTTGCTTCTTTTTCTGTGTTATTTGGGCTGCATGTTTGCAATATCTTTTGCACACCCCAAGGTATTACTTTATGTTTGTATAACTTGTTGTATGGTAACATCAGAGTATTACCTTTTGCTGCAGAAATGTTTACCTACAATGAAACTAGACTACAATATGCAAAAAATATTTTTAATATCGATGAGAATTGTGATCCAAATGTTAATGATGAGGATTTAACATCGATTTTGAATAAATTAGAAACCTTGATGTTAAGAGAAAACCGCTTTTGGTGGGTAATATTTACCCTTGAACATTATCAAGCTAAAAATATTGTAGGGTTTAAATATTAACAATGAAACTTCTTTTGGTAATAACAGAGAAAGTTTCATTAATGAATGGAATCTTATTTTGACTAAATGTTCCCAATCATTAGTTGATCTCATTAGAAGAGAGACTATTAGATCTGATTGACACTAATAAAAATATAGATTCATTAAAAATTCTTATAGAACCTTTTATTGATCTGGAAGATGTAAAAGAAAGAGAAAATATCATTTTGGAAAAGCTAGAAAGGGATACGAGAGAATTAAGGAATAAAAAAAGAAAAACTTCCTTAGAGATAATAATCAAGATCCAGAAGTACAATTAGATCCATCAGTAGTTAAAATTCATGTTCCTAAATTCCCAAAACATGTATCTAATGGAGTAAGAAGAAATGAATCTCAACTACATAGCAATATTACTCCCTTTCCCAATAAAACCTTTAATCACAGAAAATCCATAGATGTATCTAATCAGAGTAAATATAAATGGATAAACTATAAACAAGAAAAACAAGGGAGATTTGTTAGAAATATGCCAAAGGAAAACAAGAGAAATTTCCATCAATAGAGAACCAACAATGAACAAGAATATAGGGTCCCAATTTGCAATAAATATGACCCATTAAAAGGAGATCAGATGAATAGAGACAAAACATATTTTTTACAATGGGATCATTGGACCCCAAGAAGGGAGTAATCCCTACAAAAGGAACAACAACAAAAAAAAGAAAAAACCTATAGAGGAAAAAGAGGTGGAAAATTAAAACCTCTGAAAAATATAAACCTATTAAGCCCATAACTCAACCAGAAGAGGGTAAGGTGTTCAATTTAAGTGATCATGTATTAACAGACACTGAAATGAGGGTACTACAAAAAGGGTTAATATTTGCACATACGGCAAAAGTTAATCATTTTGAATTATTTATTGACCTGGACAAATATAGTTGTAAAAAGTTCTTCCTTCTACAAAATCCAGAAAAGGAAGAAAGTACTCAAAATATCCCTCTAAAAACTCCATACAAACCAGTATCAAAGGTTTATCCCAAACAGGTGAAAATGGAAGTATTGATTGCTTTGCCTCTATAGTGGGAAAGGAATTTAATAACATTAAACCCTGTAAAAAATTAAACCTAACCAAAAAGGAGTTTTTAGCAATAGAATCATTAAAGACAAATTATAATTTAATAATTAAACCAGCTGATAAAGGGGGGGTGTTGTATTATTGAATAAAGAGGATTATTGAAACAAAATAAATAGACAATTAAATGATCAATCAACATTAAAAGGTGATCCCACCCCTAATATTTTTAAAAACCTTTTTTACTCTGACAAAGAAAGCTCTTAACAAGGGTGTTTTGAGCAAAAATTAAATGGATTGTATTAATATTGAAAACCCTAATGTTGCAACAATTTAAATATTACTAAACACCCCAGTCGCCCGATAATATCAGGGACCAAAAGCTTAACTTCTAACTTATCAGCTGTTGTTAATTTTTACTTACAACCTCTTGAAAACAATGCATATTTAAAATATACCGGGGATACTCTAAGGAAATTGCACCAAGTTAAATGGCATGAGAAATGTTTTCTAGGAACTGCTGATTTAAGTACTTTGTACGCCATAATTGAAGAAGAGAAGGGCCTACAAGCCGTTAAGTATTTCTTAGATCAAAGTGCTTACCAGGAAGACCTAAAATAATTAATTTTAGAAGCTATGTCATTTATTTTAAAAAAGCAACTATTTCAGTTTTAATGGTACATTTTATTTGCAGATTTTAGGTACAGCTATGGGCACCAGGTTTGCCTCTAGTTATGCAAACTTATTTGTGGTGTATTGGGAAACCATAAATATTGACCCTGTAAAAGGGGAAGGTGCACACCTGGTAGCCTGGTGGCATTTTATTGATGATGAATCTGCCCTTTTAAGTACTTTCTGCGATGTTTTAAACAACAATTCTTTTAATATAAATTTGTTTTTTAATATCAGCCAGAAGTATTTTTTTTTAGATTTGGTAATTTATATAGATGGGGGAGTATTTGCACTAAAACGCATAAAAAATTGACCAACTCAAATTCATACATTGCGACCACAAGTGAACACCACAGCAAGTGGTTAAAAAACATACCACTTGGTCAGTTTAAAAGATTAAATAGAAATTGCACTAATGACAGCACTTTAAGTATGCAACTTGATTAAATGAGTCAAAGATTCAAAGCTAAAGGATACTCTGACCTTTTACTAATTAATGAAAAACAAAACATTAGTGAAATAAAGAGATCTCCTACAAGACAAAGTAAAACCAAAAATTACCAAAAATGGATATGAATGGGCATTTATCACTCAATGTGGGGCATACCATAAGCAAGTTGAAAAAATTATAAAGAAAAATTGGAAAATCCTTAGGAACGATCCCGGTCTAGAAGAAGTATTGCCTCAAAAGCCAGTATATATTTAAAGAAAAGCTTCCACTTTGAGGGATAAGTTAGTCAGAAGTATTCTTCCAGAAAATAATTAGCATAGTGAAAGAAACAAAGGTTTTCATAGATGCAGCATTTGTTTAAAGTGTATCAAAAAAACATTGGTAATAAGAAAATTACTGAGGGCCTGATTCAGAGCTGCTCGTAAGCGGCCGCTCGTTCGCTCCTAGCGATGTTCGCACAACTGCGCATGCGTATGGGTCGTAATGCACATGCACCAACCAGTCAGTGCAGTCGGAAATTTGAGTGACAAGATGAGGCGTTTGTGGGTGGTAACAGGGGAAGGTGCTTGAAAACAGGGAGTGGTGATCCGAACGCAGGCGTGCCAAATGGTCAAAACGGGCGTTTTAAGGGTGTGCATAATTAACAAAGCAGCGTCATTGGCCACGTCACTTGTCTCTTAGCCTGAACTGTTCGCATGATTGCGGTAGGAAAATCCTACCACAAGCACTGTGAGCAGTTCAGACGCCTTTCGATGTACTCGATTAATATAATAAATAGCGGAGATGACGTAGGATGCGAGCGGCCAGGGGGCGTCTTTACAAAATAGAGGCGTCAACAGACAGCAAAGAGCGAGCGCTCAATTTAAATATCCGGCCCCTTTTTCTGAACGAGCGAGCGCAAATAGCGTCCGGCTCTGAATCAGGCCACGTCATTGGCCACGTCACTTGGTTGTCTCTTAGCCTGAACTGTTCGCATGATTGCGGTAGGAAAATCCTACCACAAGCACTGCGAGCAGTTCAGACGCCTTTCGATGTACTCGATTAATCTAATAAATAGCGGAGATGACGTAGGATGCGAGCGGCCAGGGGGCGTCTTTACAAAATAGCGAGCGCATGTTTCGTTCGCTCGCTCAGACATAGAGGCGTCAACAGACCGCAAAGAGCGAGCGCTCAATTTAAATATCCGGCCCCTTTTTCTGAACGAGCGAGCGCAAATAGCGTCCGGCTCTGAATCAGGCCCTGAATTCAAAGTGAAAGGAAAATCTTATAAGATAAAGGAATTTATCACATGTCACTCCAGAAATGTAGTTTATTTACTGGAGTGTACATGTGGATTATTTTATGTGGGTAGAACTACTAGGAACTTAAAAGTCAGTTGGCCAAACATATTTATAATGTTAGAAAAGGTCTAAGCACTCATTCTTTTTCAGAACATTTTTCAATAGTACACAATAAGAATGAAAACTACATAAAAAACTTTTTAGGTATTCAATCAATTATACCTCACTGGAGATCCAAAAAATGGAAATATGTTTGGCTACGAAAATGAAATGAAATGGATCTTCAATTATGTACTATCACCTAACGGTCTAAATCTTGATTTTGATCTTAAGTGGTTTTTAGATTTTAGCCTTTTTTAATTGTTTTTATTTTGTGATGTATTATTATGATGAATTATTGTTAATTTATACCTTTCTCTTTTTATCTTTCATGTTAAACTACTGGATTGGTGAGGTATATGGATATATTCTGCTGGTAGAGGGATGGACATTACCCTAACATAAAATACAGTATAGTTTTAACTGGCAGAATAACTAATACCTAATACCTCAACCAGTCCTGTTCAAAACAACGTTTTTGCTATTCCTTGAAGTGAAATTACTTTGTTTATCTTGGTGGGGATGTCACAATAATGCTTATATCGAAACAAAAAAACCCCAAACAAAATGGACGCAGTTGAAGCCTAATATTAATCCCCTAGTGAGAGACCTAGAAGCAATTGTGGAACGCAAAATGAAAGATGGCGGCTAGGTAGAACACATGAACTTCCCCTGGAAGTTCGGACGGTGGAAACGCAACTTACTTCTGGTATTGACCGGAAGTGACAGAGCCACAACACACGAAACTAGACGTAGAAGCAGGAATTGAATCTCCAATCAAGGACATTCTGAAAGTATAAATATTGTCAATTTCTGACCACATGCTACCTCTGCCTGAAGAAGGATCGGAAACACGTTGCAGGAACGATTGCATGTGAACCAGAGGGAGTTTGTTGGACCCAGTCTTGGACTTTATTAAACTTCCTGCGGTGGTGCTGAGCTGCTGAGCCCGGGACCTCATGCTATAATCTAGCACCAGCCCAAAGCAGCACCAAACTTTGGTGAAAAGGCTTTTCTGGAACCAGATTCCTCTGTTTTGTTACTATCTTTTAATTTAATGTGAATATTTTTTTTTTATGTGTTTTTGTCTAAATAAATGGGATTATCTCCTTCCCACTAACTTTTTGGGTAATTTATGAAATTTAACATACAGTATATTAGGCACAATTAAGCACCAACCACTAACACTTATTTGTATTTTATTTTTATCAAGCACCAACACGCAGGTAAGATTGTGCATACTGCAGTTAGTGTGGTTTAAACATTCTGCTTAAACCCTTTTGGAAAATGTCTCTGTTGCTCTGCTTTTCATATGGCACAAGCTTTCCCAAGGTGTTCCTGTTTTAATTTTATATTCATAAATAATTTATGGAATTCTGCAAGACATATGGGGGGAATGTGGCAGACCAAAGAAAAGAGGGGAAGTAGGTATGGTCTAGTTCACGGAAAAGGGCACAAATACACAAATTAAACAACTCAAAACAGACATCAATAAGCAAAAATACATAGTCATATATGTCTGTGGGGCCCATTTATCATTGTATATTTTTGCAGCTATATCCCCGAAAACATCCCCGTTGGGGGTTTACCTCAAATATTACGTTTTCCCAAGATGTATGATGGACCGCAGCAGGTATCAGAGATTCCTCCACTCCAGCCACATCCCCATAGGTTTCCGTGAAGGATGCGATGCTGCCAAATTTACCAACATCTGGAATGTGATGCATTCTGGATATTGGCCCCCGCAGCTAAAGCCATCTGAAGATGACTGGGCTACACTTCGCATAATTAGCCAGGAGAGGGTTCCTCCAGAACCCTCCCCAGCAATGGTGGCCATGCATGTGCAGTCAGCGTGACGGCGCATGTGCAGTAGCCTCGGCAGGTCTCTGGGCACATCACAGTGACGGGATCCTTTCTGAGCCCGTGCCTGCAGGTGCCGGATGATACATTCCTGTGATAGGATCTCATCTTGCAATGCGATCATGGGTGTCATGCCCAGACTGCATTGCATTTGCGATCATTAATAAATGGGGCCCTAAAAGTACTAAAGATGGTGTATCTGATGCACATTATGAACCTGAGTCTTCATTAAAGACTGAATGAAGGAGAGGGGTTCCCAGACCCTTGACAAAGTACGGTGGAACCCTCTCCATTGGTAACAGATTCATGCCACTTGGGGCATTTGACTAACAGGGAAGAAGCAGAGGTGGAATATGGCATGCCTAAAGTCTCCATTTCTAAAGCAAATTGGATTTTAGATATAAGTTTATATACATATATATACAGTAGAGCTCAAGTTTGTAGTGCCGGTGATGGCGATTCCTATGGTCCTGGTGTCCGTGTGTTGCGCGCTCCGGATGTGGTGTGGTTGTTCCTGTTCCTGCTTGTCGGAGTCCTGTGTGGTGACGGCGGCCGGTGTGGGATCACATACCCCCGCGAGGTGCTCCTTGGTCTCCGCCTGACTGGAGTTTGGAGTGGAGTGGCAGGTTCCGGAGCTGGTGGAGTGGAGCCGCTTGCAGGAGCTGTTGGGTCCGGCGCAGAGGCTGTGCAGGTCTCTGAGGGAGGTACAGCCCCGGGTAACCCCTCAGCCACAGGCATTGTGGGTGGAGCGGGGGTGGCTGGGATTGCTGCCGCTTCTGGAGCTTGTGTGTCTGCTGCCCCTGGAGTTACTGTGCCTGCAAGCGTGGCGGCCCTGGATGGGTCTGTCGCAGCTGGGGTGGTGAGTGGTGGCTGGTCTGGAGACTGGAGTTGTGAGAAGAGCCATGTGCACGGCAATGGAAGTAGAGATTATGGGGGTGGGCAGCGCTCTGGAGGGGGGCATTTCTGGAGACTCGGTTATCCCTGGAGACGCAGGCAGGGTTGGAAGAGGCATCGGAGGAGGGAGAGGAGGCAAAAAAGGGGTAAACGAGCTGGTACTAGAGCCAGGCTCAATTTATGTTTTATCAAACCCCCTTTGCCTAGCTTATTTCTAGCAAATGTTCAGTCCCTGACTAGTAAACTGGACGTATTACATGCAGTTCTTTCATACATGAAGCATCTGGAGTCCTGCTCTGTATTAATTTTTACCGAGACTTGGCTAAATGACTTAGTTCTGGATACTGCGGTCTCTTTTGGAAACAGGATTCTGTTCAGAGCAGACAGAACTTCTTCATCAGGGAAAAGTAGGGGTGGGGGGCTGTGTTTGTATGTCCTGCGTACCTGGTGTATTGATGCTATCTGTATTGGTAATCATTGCTCAGTGGATATTGAATATCTGTCTGTCAAATGTAGACCCTTTTATTTGCCCAGAGAAGTTTCGGTGGCAATTATCATTGCCGTTTATATTCCCCCTCAGGCTAATGTGACAATTGCCCTGGGAATTCTTTACGAGGAAATTGCGAAATTACAATCTGTGTATGTTGAGGCAGTTTTTATTATAGCAGGTGATTTCAATCAAGCTGACCTGAGGAAAGTATTGCCTAAGTTATATAAAAATGTATCGGCTCCAACTAGGGGCATGCGTACCTTGGACCAGGTGTATACAAACCTCAAGTCAGCTTATGAAACTGTTGTTTGCCCCCATATTGGCAGATCCGATCATATGTCCCTGTTTCTCATACCTGTTTACAGGTCATTAGTTAGGAGAGTGCGACCGGTCAGACGTCTGGTAACTATATGGCCGGAGGACGCACTGACTAGATTACAGGATATGTTGGAATTCACAAACTGGGATTTGTTTATTGATGAGAGTAGGGTAAATGGCGATATAGATATTGACTCTCTAGCATCATTGATATTAGGTTACATCGGTTGCTGTACGGATAGTGTTACAGTAACAAAGAGTATTAAAATATTTCCCAACGTGAAGCCTTGGTTGAACGGGGAAGTTCGATCTCTACTCAAGGCTCGTGATAGAGCGTTTAAATCTGGTGATTTAGAAATGTTGAAATCTTCCAGGTGTGAATTGCAGAAAGGTATTAGGAGGGCTAAAATTAGTTACTCCGCAAAGATTGAAGCTAGAAGTCATGATAACAGGAATCCGAGAAGCCTGTGGCAGATGATCCAGGATATTACTGGTTGTAAAATAAAAAAGGAGGTGATTAGCAATGACAATAATCTATTAGCTGAAGATTTGAACCTGTTCTACTCTAGGTTTGATCAAGAGAATAGTTTTTCTGTTACGCCCCAAATTCCCCGGGTGGGGGAGTCTCCTCTTATGTTGGAGGAGTATGATGTGATTAAATGTCTACGTCGGGTTGATTTGTGTAAATCAGCCGGCCCGGATGGGATTAGCGGTAAAGTCCTCAAGGGGTGTGCAGACCAGTTAAGTTGGATATTAACGGTCTTATTTAATTTGTCCCTTTTTAATTGTGTAGTGCCGAGATGTTTTAAGAAGGCAAATATTGTTCCAGTTCCAAAAAAGGGGGTAGTAAAATGCCTTAATGATTATCGCCCAATTGCACTAACTTCATTGATAATGAAATGCTTTGAAAGGCTGGTATTAGGACATATTCAATCTTTTTTCCCAGTAGATTTTGATCCTTTTCAGTTTGCATATAGGAAAAATCGTTGCACTGATGATGCGGTACTTACAGCACTTCACTCTATTTTAGCTCATTTGGAAGTGAGGGATTCTTATGTTCGGATACTCTTTGTTGATTTTAGTTCTGCTTTTAATACGGTTATTCCCGTCTCACTAACATCTAAGTTGTTTGACTTGGGGTTAAGTGGGTCTATTTGTAACTGGGTTTTAAACTTTTTAACTGATAGACCACAAGTAGTTAGAATTGGAGGTGCTGTGTCGGGGGAAGTGTTGATTAAGACTGGTGTTCCCCAGGGTTGTGTTCTCAGCCCCCTATTATACTCGCTATTTACCCACGACTGCGTGTCGACTTCTGATTCTGTGAAAATCATCAAATTTGCTGATGATATTGCAGTCGTTGGGTTAATTAGCAGGAATGATGAGTCCCATTATAGGAAAGAGATCAAAAATTTGGTTTCTTGGAGTGGTGATAATCACTTGCTCCTAAATGGTGACAAGACAAAAGAACTGGTAATTGATTTTCGTAGGAGATGTTTAGAGCAGAAATTGCCAGTGTCTATTAACAACCAGGATGTTGATATAGTTGAGTCTTTTAAATTTCTGGGTATCCAGGTTGCGGCAGATTTGACATGGTCTTTAAATACACTGTCCCTAATTAAAAAGGCGCAACAGCGTTTGTTTTTCCTAAGACGTTTGAGGGCCTCGGGAGTTAGCAAAGTAACTATGCTAAACTTTTACAGATGCTCAATTGAGAGCATTCTGACGTTTGGTATCATTATCTGGTATGGCAACTGCACAGCGAGTGAAAGAAGTGCACTGGAACGGGTTGTTAGGACCGCCAGCAAAATCATTGGCGTGCAGTTGCCAACTATTCATGATGTTTATGGGCTTAGGGTTCTAAAGAGAACCAAAGGTATCATATCGGATCCAAGCCATCCATTTCATGAATTTTTTGATAAGCTCCCATCTTTAAAGCGGTTTAGAGTACTTCGGGCACGTACGAGTCGCTTGAGGGTTAGTTTTCTTCCATCTGCTGTGCGCATGTTGAATGCTATGATTGTATCTCTTTAGTTAATTTTAATTTTATTATTTTTTGTGAAATTGTTTGTGATAACCTTTACCATGGATTGCTATTCACTGTTTTAAAAAAGTGCAATGTAATTTCGTCTGTCAAACTTGTTTTGCTGATGACAACAATAAATACAATACAATAATACAATAGTGCACAAAATAGAAATTTTTTCGAACTGCTGTATTAACAGTTAAAAATATATATTATTTCATATGCATTGAAAAGAATACATAATTCAGTAATCCTAAATACTGCAAAATATTTGTTAAAATATATAAAGAATAGAGACTGTAAAGATGTGCTATTCAGAAAATTAAATAGTGGTTTAAAAATCATAGAAGTACTGGAACCACCACTTGTTTTTTATATTGTAACTAATATTTATCTAGATAGTTGTGTCACTCCTCCTTATATTTAGCTGAGGGTTAGAGAGGCACGTGCCCTGGGCACTGGAGTTTAGGGGGTGCTGAAGGCCCACCTCCAAAGCAGAGGCCACTCACAGGGCGAAGCGCAGGCGCCAGCCAGGACCTGGCCACACCAGCCCCATACAGTCAGCTATCAGCCCGAGGCACCCAGTAGGCCAGAGAAGAATCAGGAGTGGCATGGGATTTTTAGTTTAACTTTTACTTCTCAGACTCTGAGCAGTAAAAGATAAACTACAAATCCCATGAGCAGGGGAGGATTGGGCCACCGGAACAGATCTTGCTGGGGCGGCTTGGATGTGCCATGGCCACTGGCCACTCTGGGTAAGGGGAGGGGGGTAATAGCGGGCCGTTGCCTGGCCTGCTATTACTGTATCCTGGTATAGGACAGCCACTATATGAAAGCCAATGCCGGCTTTGCCGGCTTCCTACAGCTCTGGCTGTAGGGAAGGAGAGGAGGGCTGCGGCTGGTGCCTCAGCCCATCCACTAAGCTCTGCTGCTGCTGCAATATTCGAATTGCCAGTGCCAGAATGTACTCTAACGGAGCATGCGAACCCGACTCCCCTAGGCTACCTTCATCTTTTAGACCCTCTCAGCTCTGTCTCCTGCACTTTGCTCCCTGCATTCTGCACCTGCCCATGTGAGAAGAGAGCTCAGCAGCATTGAGAAGCACCTGAAGAAAGGTATATAAATAAATATATACAATGGGGTGCTCCAGATGAAAAAAAATGTGTTCAAAAGCTGCTCACCTAAAGGATAGGCTAACCCTGGATGAGTAAACAAGAAAAGAAAAACGGGGAGCGCTGATGAAAACCAAATAAATAGCAAACTAAAGATGAAGTAAGATGAATTAAAATTAAGATCTTTAATGAAATATATTGAAAATAATGACCAAAATAGGTCATGTTATAATAATTTTATTTTGGGGCACTATATATATATATATATTTCTCTTTCAAGCATGCATTTGCTATATGGTAGACACGATTTCAGGCGATTGATATAGCCATTAGGATATAAAATTGCATCATTAGCTATGTAATAAATGCTTATTTGATTTATTAATCTACTGTTTATTTCATTATTTTGAAGAAATGACAAATGTTTTATATAATTTTGCTGATTAATAGTATATTTATATATATATATATATATATATTGTTTTTTATCATATTAAGATTCAGATTTGTCTAGCACAATTTTAAGTGTGCTTTATAAGGATCATATGTCTTCATTAGTAATCCACAACAGATGAGTTACCATCTGCACCAATTCATCCAATTATCAAAAGGTATATCTGGAAGGTTTTCTAGAGTGAGACACATTGCATCTGAGGAAATGACCAGTCGATACAAGGCCGAGAAATGCGTTAGCATTCTCACGAAGACCGACTCCGCTTTGCTGTGGCACCGGCACTTATCCGAGAACATCATGGTCCTTTCTCCGTGTAATACACAAACACAGATCGACTAGCACTCTCACAGCACTTCAATAACAGCTGCGAGTGCACCCATTCTGGACACAGCAAACGCACAGCCGGACCGAGCTGTCTAAACTTAGTGGCTACGGACACCCACAATCCCTGCCACAGCAATTACACAACCTCTTTTTTTTCTCCCGGGCCGGGACCAGCTGAAATCGGGCAACGGGCGGATTTATAGTGACTACCACAACCAACTAGTCACATCATCCAGTGGGTAAGAACCTCCATAATTTAAGCTATATAGCCTAAAGATCCTAACTGGACGTCAATTAATATGACAAACTATTTAAACTAAATGCGGTACTTCTTTGGACTGTACATACCAACAGGATTAACAAAATCCCTTGTGCTCATTTGTTTATTTATTCTTCATATACAAGTTGAATATTGCATCTTATGTATATGCTACAATTGTATTATTTTATTTGTTTGTTTTTGCCACATGTCAAGCATCTTTATGCCAGATTTAAGTGTTTAGTGCATACTAGACCTATTTTGGTCATATATTTTCAATATATTTTATTAAAGATCTTAATTTTATTTCATCTCACTGCATCTTTAGTTTGATATTTATTTGGTTTTCATCAGCGCTCCCTGTTTTTCTTTTCTTGTTTACACCTGCAGAAAGAACTGCCCATAGCTACAGCCAGTCAGCTAAAAGTAAATAAAATTTGTGTTGGTAGCTTAAAATATATGGGGAGGGGGGTTGTTGATAGGCATAGAATATATAAGGGGTGGGGTGCTGAAATAAATAAGGGGTGGGGTCATGAACAAAATATATAATAAGGGGTGTAGCAATGAAATATATAAGGGGTGGGATCCCTGGCCTTGTGTCAATAGTTAGGGTGTATTCATTATTACAGTACACAGGTATAGGGTAGAAAGGGGTGTGTGGTTCTTTATAGGTGAGATATAGGGTGTATCTTATAAAAATTTTTGTTTAAATCTTAATGTATATCTTGCAGTTTAACCCTTTAGTATTATTTCAATTGGTTGTTCTCAACCAGATTTCATATATAATATGTTTGTCCCATGGAGAAGGAGTCTGTACAAGGCAGCTATTGTAGTGTGTGTCAAACCACTGATAATCATTTCATAATTAGACATTTATGTTTAAACACTTATCTCCATAGCCTTTATAAATACTTTCCCGGATCAAAGTTTATTTACAACGTCTTTAGTGTGGTGTGTTAAATATTTTCTTGCCTGTTATAATTAGACAGTCATATTGTTTCCACACACCTGCACAATTCTTTGAAAAAGTTCATACATGAAATGTTTTTCTCTATTATTTTTAATGGGCTGTTTAATTTTTCTGCAAGGGTTCCCCTGAAATAAAAAAATATATATCTGTGTACTCATACTGTATATGTGTTTAATTTCTAACAATTTGGCCCATAAACAGCCTCAGTGTGTTGTTAATATAAACCGCAGCACTTTTCTATAAATCTAGAGGTTTTCTTACCACTGTTTAACGATTGTTCCATGCATGTCTAAATCACTGCCTATTCTGTGTGTAGACAGTTATGATGTTACAAAAGGGATGTAGTCGGCATCCTGATGGTCAGTCCCAGCACAAGAATCCCGCCAGCAGTCTGAATCTAGGCTCCAGAAACCCGACCGCTGACATCCCAATGGTGAGTATTAGGGTTAGGCTTAGAGTTAGGCACTAGGGGGAGGATTAGGGTTACAGTACTTACGAAATACTGTCTGGACTCTGACCGTCGGAATCCTGGCCACCAGGATCCCGTACATCCTTGTTTGTATCAAAACACCTAATATTCATGCAGTTACCTTTTAGTTCTACATTTTCAGTAGACCACAATGTTAGGCTGTAGGAAAGTACATATACAGCTTCAGTGTCTTGCTTATATGCGCAGTAGCATCTACTTATCAATTAAGTGGTTATATTGCCACTGTTATACTGTATATGAATTAGCGATTTAGAAATGCATGGAGCAATCATTAAACAGTGGCAACAAAGCCATTAGAATGATACAAAAGTGCTACAGTTTATATTAACAACAGACTGAGGTTGTGTATTGGCCAAATTGTTAGAAATTTGATACATATATGAATGCACAGATAAATGTACAGGTTGAGTCTCCCATATCCAAAATGCTTGGCATCAGGGGTATTTTGGATAAAGGAATATTCCTGTAGTTTGGAATATTTGCATAGCATAATGAAATATTTTAGTAATGGGACCCAAATATATACACAGGGGGCCTGATTCAGACCCGGTCGCAAGCACTGAGCGCTCGCAACCAGGTCGATGGTGGCCCAGAGCGCATGCGCACGACGGAGCCGGCTCCGTCGTGCGCATGCGCGACACCCGGATAGCGGCGGGCAATCCGTCGCTCCGGGTCTCGCACCAAAGGGGGCGTGCTGTCGATGTTGAGTGACAGCACGCCCCCTTTGGTGGGCGGGCTGGGGGGGTGGCTGCCCAGACCGAGGCGTTCCCATGAGAACGCCTACCATTTGGGGGCGGTCCCACTGACATCACAAGTGATGGCAGTGGGAGAGCTTTCGGCTCTGTTAGAGCTGAAAGCTCTCTGGGGCTTGCGGCCACGAGACCCTACCACAAGGATCTCGTCGCAAGCCCGATGGTCGCGATTGTCTTGACCATCGCAACCATCATCCTGGCCGCTCGCATTAGCTGTGGGTGGCGACCCACAGCAATGCGAGCGGCCAGGAGGCCGCTCCATTAAAAAAAAAAAAAAAAACGCCCGGATTCAGAGCGAGCGCTCTGTCAGAGCGTCCGGCTCTGAATCAGGGCCAGAATGCATTTATGTGTTATATACACCTTATACACACAGCCTGCAGGTAATTTTATACAATATTTTCAATAATTTTGTGGCTCAAGCTAAGTTTGTGTACAGAGTGAAATTCATTTATGTTTCATATACACCTTATGCACACAGCCTGAAGGTCATTTTATACAATATTTTTAATAATTTGTGCCTTAGACAAAGATTGTGTACATTGAACCATCAAAAATCAAAGGTTTCATTATCTCAGTCATGCCAAAATAATTCTGTATTTCGGAATATTCCATTATTTCTGAATATTTGGATATGGGAGACTCAACCTGTATTTACTTCAGGGGAACCATGGCAGAATAATTATACAACCTGTTAAAAAGAATAGAAAAAAACAATTAATGGTTGGACTTTTTCATAGAATTGTGCGGGTGTGTGAAAAGAATATGACTTCAAGAATATATTTAACACACCACACTGAAGACGTTGCAAATAAACTTTTGATCCCGGAAAGAAGTTATATTGGCTAAGGAGACAAGTGTTTAAACATTAACTAATGCAACAGTGTCATTGTAACTTGGACACATGATAGGCAGGTTCATGGTGAAACAGTGCCTTTTAATTGTAACAGACACTGCACTTTAACATATACATCTCTCTGGAGATCCGGGCGTGGAACTGGTACAGAAGAGTGGCACTAGGAGTCAGTACACAGATGCTGTACTGAGTACACATGCTGTTGATCCAGACGCAGGACTGGTGCAGGAGAATGGCACTAGGAGTCAGAACATACAGTAGATGCTTGCACTGAGCACACATGCTGGCGGTCCAGATGCAGGACTGGTACAGGAGAGTGACACTAGGAGTCAGTACATGGATGCTGTACTGAGTACACATGCTGATGATCCAGACGCAGGCCTGGTACAAGAGAATGGCACTAGGAGTCAGTACACAGATATTGTACTGAGTACACTCGCTGGTGATCCAGATACAGGACTGGTACAGCAGAGTGACAGTAGGAGTCAGTACATGGATGCTGTACTGAGTACACTCGCTGGTGATCCAGATGCAGGACTGGTACAAGAGAATGGCATTAGGAGTCATTATACAGATATTGTACTGAGTACACTAGCTGGTGATCCAGACACTAATAGCACTGAAGTTAATAACTAGAGTCTCAGCACACAGACAGGTGCTGAAGTAATCACTGGAGATGTCAGATGCTGAATAGTGCTGAAGTTGTTTCACTGGAGTTTAGCACACAGACAAGTACTGAAGAAATCACTGGAGAAGTCAGACGCTTATTAGTACTGAAGCTGTTTCACTGGAGTTTATCACAAAGACAAATACTGAGGAAATCTCTAGAGAAGTCAGATGCTGATTAGCACTGAAGTTGTTCACTGGAGTTTAGCATACAGACAAATACTGAGTAAATCACTAGAGAAGTCAGATGCTGATTAGCAGTGAAGTTGTTTTACTGGAGTTTAGAAAACAGACAAATACTGAGGAAGTCACTTGAGAAGTCATATGCTGATTAGCACTGGAAAGAGTCACAGGAAATAAATAGCATAAGCCTGGAGCCATGTAACAGAATCACAGTCACTGGGAAAGCGAAGTTGAACAGCAACTTCCTGTTCCTGGAGTCATACTAAATACCCAAAGGTAACAGTCTATTTGAGGATAGTGTCAGCTGACAGCAACCAATGCTACCATTGGGTAAAGGCCGAATCAGGTGATGTAGACCGATGGTAACCGCAGGAACCGAATCACGGAGCAACACATGGGTGTCCTAGCAGACCCTGTGGAGAATACTCAGCTCGCCACCCACTGCTGAACCTGCTGTCTGACAGAACAGGGGAAGCCGGCGCAATGGTGAGTATCAGCCGATCCCAGGCGCATCCTGACACCGTGCCAATGGGCAGACAATATTCTTTCTTGAGTCAATACCAACACTAGAACTTTGACCCCTGGATGAAACTTTTGGACCTGAGCTGAGACATCAGAGGCTCATTTCTACAAACTTGGTACTCTATAAGGTTTTCTCAGTCAATGGGCTCTAATATATACAGCCGTTCATATAATTTTCTAACGAACTCCACAACGTTCAGTGCTACTATTTTCTGCTGTTTCCAGCCTTCTTTCAAAATGTCGAGCACACCTCCAGGTTGTCTTCCAAAGAGGAGCTCAAAAGGGATGAACCCAGTTGATGATTTGGGAACCTCACGTATTGCAAACATGAGGTAAGGGAGTACTTCATCCCATTCCCATTTATTATCCAGTCAGCGGTTCATAGACTTTAAGGACCTGTTGAATCTTTCCACCAACCCATCTATCTGTGGGTGGTAGACCGAGGTATGGACCGAAGTATGGAGACAACATACACAACTCTGACATCACCTAGGGCATAAATGGAGTCCCCTGGTCTGTAAGAAATTCTTTAGGGAATTCCTTGGCAATAGTAGCTGTCTTGGTGTTCCGCAAGGGTATTGCTTCTCGAAAACAAGTGACATAGTCCAAGATTACCAGGACATGTTGCATACCCAGTGGACCTATGAGCTCCATTGCAATGCGGTCAAATGGTACTCCGATACAATGGGCATTGGGACTAGAGGGGCCCTTAAATGGGGTCTCAGGCTGGTCCTCTTGAACACGGGACACAGTTGGCAGAACTTTTTAACTTCAGGCCGTGACTTCTGGCCAAAAGAACTGGAGTTTTCTCTTCTCCAAGATGACCTCCCCAGAGATGGGCATGAGCGGCCCATAACACTAGTGGTATATGTACCCTGGTACTAATAACTGTTTGACTTTCTTCCCTTGTTCTAACTTAACTCTATACAGTAGGTCTGACTTAAGGATAAAATATGGAGTTCCTTCCGGAGGGTAAGAGGTTTTTACTACGCCATTGAATTCAACGAGATTGGTAATAATATTGCTGAGGACAGCATTGCTTTGCTGATCCCAGGCAAAGCTTTGTAGATCTATATCATTTGGCAGAGTACCCCAATCCGACCTAGGGTCCTAATTCACTGGTCAACAACTACCGACTCCACAATCTGTGTGGCAGTGCGGACCTCCGACTGGAGCAAACTTCGCCCCTGTCTGGCGAGTTCTGCAATTTCCTTCTGAATCGGGACCCCTGGCAGTAGGGCCCACTCGTGGAAGTGCTGCGCCTTCCCAGCTGGAGTAAGTCCTGACTGGGCCAAAATTGCACTTTTGACATGGTCATAATTCTCCGCATCAGTGGAAGACAAATCAAGATATGCTATTTGTGCCTCGCCAGTGAGATAGGGGCAAGTTTATTAGACCAAGAAGTGGCTGGTCACTTTAAGCATTTTGTGCCACTCTCTCAAATATCAGTAAATATGCCTCTGGGTTGTTTGAGGCAGACATTTTCTTTAAGTGCCCTGCAGCTGTCGCTTCCACTGACTGTGTCACCAGCCGTAACATTTGTTCCTCCATCCAAGTGTGGAGATTACTTTCATAAGTTCCCAAACAAGCACTGGGCCTGATTCAGACCCGGTCGCAAGCGCTGAGCACTCGCAACCGGGTCGATGGTGGCCCAGAGCGCATGCGCACCACGGAGCCGGCTCCGTCGTGCGCATGTGCGAGACCCGGATAGCGAGGGGCACTCCGTTGCTCTGGGTCTCGCAACAAAGGGGGCGAGCTGTCGATGTTGAGTGACAGCTCGCCCCCTTTGGTGGGCGGGCCGGGGGGGGTGGCTGCCCAATGGAGGCGTTCCCATGAGAACGCCTGTCGTTTGGGGCAGCCCCACTGACATCACAAGTGATGTCAGTGGAGAGCTTCCGGCTCTGTTAGAGCCGAAAGCTCTCTGGGGCTTGCGGCCGCCACAAGGGTCTCGTCGCAAACCCGATGGTCACGATGGTCTTGACCATCGCGACCATCATCAATGCCGCTCACTGTAGCTGTGGGTGGCCGTTCTAAAAAAAAAAAGCACCATATTAGGTAAAAGGAAAGTAATGCCCTTTCTTCTTCAGCAATGCAATGGTTAATGTGGTTCAGTAAAATATGAATTAGGCACAACAGTAAGATAAAGGAAAGAAATGCTTTCTTCTCCCATACACACAACAGATTTTTCCAAAGTGCACGGCAATTTATACCGGGTTCTTGATACAACCATGGTTTTTATGGCTCGCCAGCCATACTCCCATATACCGGAACTTTCTCCCTCCTTAGTTCCTTATCCATGCTGGAGGTATCTGGCATCTGTGCTAGTTCAGAAAAGTCCATGGCACTAATGAGACTCCAGCCTACTCGCTGGCTGTTAATAGGCATCAATGCCCAGAACACCGGCTGCATGAGGGTTGTAAACACTACCTGTCATCCAGAGATGACTTTAAGCTGGACCTGTGCAACCCAGAAAACCCGGAGTTCCAAACCTCCACTGTTGCTGCAGACTGCACAAGCTTTGCTTTAGTCTCCCTTGGAGGGAGTTGATCAGGTGAGAGGCAACCCCTCTCACCACACTGCCTTATTATACAGTTATTGGCAGTGGTTTGACACACACATAATGTAAAAGGGCAATGCAAAGCAAATAGCAAAGCACCCCATGTTAGGTTATTTACATTTTGGGCTGCAACACAACAGTTGCCTCTTACAAACTCCTTCTCCATGGGACAAACATATATGAGAAATCAGGTTAAGAACTAATTAAAATAATATTAAGGGGTCAAACTACAAGATATACAACTAAATGTAAATAAAATACTAATAAAACATATACCCTATATCTCACCTATAAAGAAACCCCCATCATCCCCCTATACCCATGCACTCTAAAAATATGAATAAACTCGGCCCATATAAATCTATCTAAACTGCCGTAAAAATGAGTAGGTGAATAAAAGGACTGAATACAAGTCATAAATATAAGAAAACCTCATAACCGATATAGATTAATATTAATCACAATATAAAAAACAAGTGGCGGTTACAGTACTTCTATGATTTTTAAATTACTTTATTTAATTTTTGAATAACACATCTTTACTGTCTCTATTCTCTATATATTTAAAAAAAAAATATTTCACCTTACTTAGTATTCCCTGTAGAACTATGAATTCTTTTGAATGCATACAAAATAAAATATATATTTTTAACTGTTAATACACATTTTTTTTTGCACTACAAACATGAGCTCTACTGTTCTCTTTCCCTTTCTATGTAGATGTACTGTAAATTGGAGCTAGTCGTAGCACCCCAGTATTGAAAGTAAAATAAAAAATACAAATTTAAAAATAGATATTAACTGGGCAGAGAGTAAATTTGTTAAACATTTTTTGACGACCAGATAGACCAGATTGACAAGACTGGTGCAATAATAAAATCTTTCTGTAAGATATGACTTTATATATGGGTGCATAGAGCAGCATTTTACCAGAATTGTAGTGGCAATTGGGACGTTATCCAAGTCAAATTTGTCATACTTCGTATAGTCATGCAGACCTACGTAGAGTGGAGCAACAGTCAGGGAGGACCAAGGGATTAGTGAGGGCTTCAGATATTAGAGCAGAAACTTCTTTCTACATGGGTTGAATATATGGTCAGTCCCCCATTTTATGGAGTTTAAGAGAGTAAGATGAGGTTTATTCGAATTTGCATTTCAAACTAATTTGCATTTTGAGAAGTGATATACAGTACATACACTACCCATCAAAAGTTTTAGGACACTCCCATTTTCCAGTTTTTATTGAAATTCCAGTGAATAACCTCAAATGGTACAAATGTAAGTGGTAAACTACCAGAGGCTAAAAAAAGGTTTAGGCCTTTTACAGGGAACAAGTAATTGGTTAAGAACTTACAGCTGTTCTGCAGCAATGAAAAAGCTAGCCTGGTCCTGGACCATGAAGTACCGTCAGTGGACTACTGAAGACTGGAAGGAGGTCTTATGGGAGGAATCAAAATTTGTAATTTTTTTTTTTTTACCACACATGGATTTTGTATGCCATTAAGTAGTCAAATATATGCATCCTCAGTGTGGGAGTTATTGACTAAGCTGCCACAGTTTTCAATTTATTTAAGCCCAAAATGTAAAAGGGCAATGCTTTTAATTCCAAAGCTCCCCATGATAAGTTATTAAAAGCATTGCCCTTTTAAATTTTGGACTAAACACACCACATAGTAAATAAACTCCTGTGCCACCAAGTATCAAATATGGATGAGGAAGCATGATGGTCTGGGTCTCTTTTGCTGGGTCCTGAGTCAGTGACTTGCACAGAGTGACCGATACACTGAACCAAAAGGGCTACCACAGTGCCATGCAATACTGTCAAGCCCGGCTCCTAGGAATCCCCTACTGAGGGGCTGACAGCTGAGGTCCCGGGTTGAGGGAGGAATCAGAGACGAGGGGACTTAATGTAAGTTCTCCTCATCCAAAAATATATGTTGACGAGACCTGACCAAAGGCGCAGAGTCTAACCTGCCAGAAGGTGTTCACCAGTGACTCTTCCCAGCGGGATATGGGTTTAGCTGCTCCCGGCAAGCAGGTCGTGACCCTTCGGTCAGGTATCTGATACTAGTGAGAAATGGAGAAAGGTACATCCATTTCTCTCCAGAGGAAGTACTTTGGAGAAGTACTAATACATATTCTGTACCTATGAGTACAGAGTTGGCACAAAGGGGATTGCTTCCAGAAGTGGTACAAAAAGGTGATTCAGTGGTTGTACACGGTTGGTGTGTACAGAGTGTGCAAATCTAGATGCACCAGAGAGTGGTTCTGAAGTTGTACCCAGTTGTGTGTACTGAATACACAACATGCAAATCCAGACGTACCGGAGGATCGTTCGGAAGTTGTACCCAGTTGTGTGTAATGAGTACACAACGTGCGAACCAAGACGCACCGGAGGGTGGTATGGAGATATTAGGAAATAACTTGAGAGTGAGGAACAGGAACCTGGAATGGAATGAAGACAAGCATACACCAGTAGTGACGACGCTGCACAGGCAACTTCCTGGTGTCCAGACCCCAGTTATATGTCCTAAGGTAGCAGTTCATTGGAGATCAGCGTCAGCTGACCGAGACTATGCTACCATTGGTTGAAGGAACAGTCAGGTGAAAAAGACTAATGACGGCAACCTCGGAAACCACACATGGAAGTCCAAAAGCACCTGAGGCAAAATCCTCAGCGCGTCACCTGCCACCGCACCTGGCACCTAACATCTGCCCACATGAGAAGTCAGGGGAAGCCGGTGCTGGGGTGAATAATGGACGATCCTAGGCCGAACCCTGACAATACCCCCCTTTCAGGATGGACTCCGGACATCCACAAGGCTTATCAGGAAACATCCTGTGAAACCCTCGAATGAGTTGAGGAGCATGGACGTCTGAGGCTTTGATCCATGCACATTCTACCGGCCCATATCCTTTCCAGTCGATGAGATATTGAAGGCAATTTGATCGATGTCAAGAGTCAAAGATTTTCTCAATTTCAAACTCGACCCCCTGTTGAGTCTGAACTTGAGGCGTTTTGGGTGTACAACATTGAAATTGATTAAGAATCAGAGGACGTAACAATGAGATATGGAAGGTATTGGAGATCTTCAACTGAGGCGGGAGCTCCAATTTATAAACCACTGTATTAATCACTTTAAGACTACAATAAAGGTCCAATGAAACGTGGGGCAAATTTCATGCTTGGGACCTTTAAACAAATGTTCTTAGAAGACAACCATACCCTGTCTCCGACTCTTAGAAGGGGAACAGCAAGGCGTTTCCAGTCAGCAAATTTTTTGTATTTTCTAGAAGCCCTTTTCAGGGAACAATGAATCTTTTTCCGTATATCCGCAAAGGAATTCACAAGATCAGTTACAGCAGGAACTTCCATAGGAGGTAACTCTTGGAAATCGTGTACTCGTGGATGTTTACCATATACTACATAAAACGGAGTGGTATTTGAAGAAGAATGGTATCTGAAGTTATGGAAGAATTCTGCCCAAGGTAGGAAATCAAGCCAGTCAACTTGTGAAGAGGATACGAAGAGTCTGATAAAGGTCTCCAGTTTCTGATTCACCCTCTCAGTTTGGCCATTAGTTTGAGGGTGATAGGTGGATGAGAATTTCAATTTGACTCTGCAAGAGGCACAAAGAGCCTTCCAGAACTTAGCCACAAATTGTACCCCTCGATCAGACACTATCTCCTTTGGAAGACCGTGCAGCCTGAAGACATCACGGATGAATATTTTGGCTAACTGTGGCGCCGACGGTAGACCGACTAAGGGGACAAAGTGAGCCACCTTCGAAAATTGGTCAACGATTACCCAAATGGTGGCAATTTGGAGAAAAAATCCATGAAGTGATGAGTCCAAGGAGCATCAGGAATGGGTAGAGGGCGTAACAGCCCAATAATCTTATTGCGGGTTACTTTATGTTGGGTACACTTGGCGCAAGACATAATGAAGTCTCGGACATCTTTTTTCATGGTAGACCACAAGTAGGATCATTGCAGGAACTTGAAGGTTTTAAGAATGCCCGAATGTCCAGAAAAAAGAGAAGCATGGGCCCATGTCAGCAAATTTTTTCACAGTGGTGATGCGACAAAGATTCTACTCGGCAGAGGAGACTGGAGTCGGGTGGATGTGAAGATGAGAGGATCCAGAATTGAGCAAATTTGAGGTTGGTCCTCTTGTGGCGATAGGAAAGATTGGGAAAGAGCGTCAGCTTTTTTATTCAGGACACCAGGGTGAAATTGAAGTTGAATCTTGAGAAGAAGAGGGACCAATGAGCTTGTCTAGCATTTAATCGATGAGCAGACTGGAGGTAGACCAGGTTCTTATGATCTGTGATGATAGTAATGGGGAACCTTGCACTTTCCAAAAGGTGTCTCCACTCCTACAGTGCCAAACGCATAGTCAACAACTCCTGGTCACTGATGGAAGTTTTTTTCAGCTGGAGAAAACCTTTGAGAAAAGAACCTGCAGGAATGCATTTTCCCATCTTCCGCAGTCTGAGACAGTACAGCCCTTACTCCCACTGAAGAGGCATCCACCTCCAAGATGAAGGGGTTTTCCAGTTGTGGTTGGCGAAGGATCAGAGTGGTGGAGAAGGCTGTTTTTAGATGTTGAAAGGCTTCCACTGCTGTAGATGGCCAATGAGAAGGATTGGCTCCATTTTTAGTGAGGGCCATGATGGGAGCAACTAAGTCGGAGAAGTTCTAAATAAACCTACGATAATAATTTGAGAACCCCAAGAATCGCTGAGTGGATTTTAAAGAGCTTGGTTGGGACCAGTCCTAGATGGCACACAGTTTGTCTGGATCCATCTGCAGATAATTCTCAGAAATTATTTGCCCCAAGAAAGGCACGGAGGATCGTTCAAAGAGGCATTTGGTGATCTTCCCGTACAGTCAGTGGGACTGCAGGTCCTTGGAAAAACTTAGAATGTCGCCCAGATAGACCACGACGAACTTGTAAAGGATGTCCCTGAAGATATCGTTAACGTACCCCTGAAACACCACTGGTGCATTACATAATCCAAATGGCATGACCAAATATTCAAAATTACCATCCTGGGTGTTGAACGCAGTCTTCCACTCATCTCCAGCCTTAATGCAAATTAAATTGTAGGCACCACGGAGGTCTAATTTGGTGAAAAGGTGGGCCCCACAGACCTTATCGAAAAGTCCCGGGATGAGTGGAAGAGGGTATCGGTTCTTGATAGTGATCAAATTGAGACCCCGGTGCTGGGGTGAGTAATGGGCGATCCTAGGCCGAACCCTGGCACAATACCCTTTGGTCTATGCCTAGTTGGTCAAGGGGTTATTCAGTACATTGAGACATTAAACTGCATAAATGTAAATAAAAAGTGTAAAATGGGAGTGAGGAAAAACTTTTTACTGGTAGTATATATGTGTGTATTATAAGGGGTCACGGTCATGCCCTTATGTTAAGGCTGAATTGAATAAACAGAATTCTTTCATAGAGAATTTCTTAGTTGGGGGCATGGTGTTTGATGGGTTACACCTCAAAAGTTATTGGACATACTGAGCTGAAATTTGGCATGGACACGTAGAACTGTTCCCCGGTGCTTCATGCTAGGGCAATTAAAAATGAGTAATTGGGACTAATCTAAAGTTGAAAATGTCTGTGTTATTCTTTCACTTCCTGTTTGGTAAAAACTGACACTTTCTTGCTTTAGTGTATGAGGGATTTTTGGGAAGGCATAACTCAGTGTAGTAGACAAATTAAGACTTGGGGTTTATTTTATTAGGTAGCTCTTGTTCCATTATAGGGCCTTTTGGTGTTACGGTTTTTCAGAAAGTTACAGTTTTTTAACAAATAGCCGAAATATGTCCCATTTTAGAGAAAAATAAATGTATATTAGTTGTGCATGTCTGGTAGAGCCTTGTGGTGGGTGCTCTCAGAATGGCTTCACGTGTGTGCACAAATATGGCCGACCCCTCCTCACTAACAGAAATGATTCTGTTAGCTAGAGAGGAATTAGAGGGGTTTAGTTTATACAGTGTTTGCGGGGGGTGTTTTGGGGTTGGGGGACAGACTATATGATTAGTAACCCTGGCACCGCTCTAATTAGTCACTTTTACCAGGGTCGTGCAGTGCCAGGGCTACTATTCATAATGGCAGGTTCATTTACCTAAGCCACACCCCCATAATGTGGCTTAGGCATGCTGATGCGGCAGGACCCGGCGATGCTGATGCGCCGGGACCAAGGCAGTGGCACCAGATCTGGAGGGGTCCAGGCACCAACCTCCAATACGGCGGGACCTGGTGGGGAGCATGCCGGAGGTGGGACGTAGCAGCCATGGCAGTGGTGGTGGTGGCGGGCCTGGATCCTGTGAAATGGCTAAACTTTCTTTTAACACTAGCTTTACCGGATATATCCTCATACCTCTCTTTTCCGACAGGATTCAATTATGTTTTTGGCAATACTAAAACTACATGTTTCTAGAGGTGGTGAGGAATATAGGTAGGAAAAAGCATAACATTTATGTACACTGCAAAAAATTACTGCTTATTAAAGATTTTCAGTATCTTTTGTAAACATTCACAAATTGTTACAAAATACAATTACCCATTTTGAAAACAAGAAGAAACAAGAAAGGATAAAATGTCATCATGAATGATAAAGAAGTATGCAAGGCACTTTCAGGTGACTTCTTTTTACTCGCATACAATTTCACATTTTTGCAAACATTACTTTGACATGCGCAGCAAACATATTTTTTACATTTGGGGCAGGTATCTTTGGTTTTATTTTGGTTACAGAATCCTACTGTATCTGGCTTTGTCTGTATTTCTGGGGATCAGCACGTTCTTGGCGACCTTGCCCTTTTAAGATGTCCGTGTGATACTGTCATCTGTTTTATAGAGCACGGTGATGTGCAAGAGATTTCAAACATTTTTCACAGAGGGGGGTACCTCTCGCCTCGCTCTGTTTATAGTTTCAATGATACTAGTGCTCCACTATCTCAACTTTTCTCATCCCAAAGTCAGAGATGTAAAAAAGTTGTCAGTAGTGACATTTCTTCCCTTATCTATAGAGGGCTCTAGTAAGCGCAGAGCAACATGTTCCCCAATACTTTTGTCAGCTGGTCTAGTTTCATCCTTGCCGAGATACGGAAAGCCATTCA
Source organism: Taudactylus pleione (assembly GCA_031769625.1). Lineage (NCBI taxonomy): Eukaryota > Metazoa > Chordata > Amphibia > Anura > Myobatrachidae > Taudactylus > Taudactylus pleione. Next base: position 17,971,179 of record JAUIMM010000045.1, on the reverse strand, counting down.
AATGGGTCTGTTATTGGTATTAATCACGGTAGCCATCTCCTGCTTTGCAGCGATATGCAGACGAAGCAGGAGCAGCTTTTACACCGCGGTAAGTGCCCCCTTAGTACATAGACCACTGATTGACTAGTAAACAAAACCACAGCATGCCATACAAGTTATAATTTGCATGCGTCTGCATTGTTGGCTTAGCACAGCCTTGTTGGTGTGATCTGTCACTACGCACCTTCAGGGAAACGCACTCAGCACAAGAAAGTGGAAATTGCACTTTGTGAGCTCCACAGAGATTTTTTGGAAGCCAGAGAGTGTTATTCTCCTCCAGACATAATATATTGAATTGGAAACCAAAAATGTGCAGCACGTGCAAGCAAGTCACTTCTTGTGGTACTGTATAAATTCAGATAAATGCTGAGTAACTGCATGAAGGTCTCTTTTACCAAACATATATAGTTTATCAGCATCAGACACAGTATTAGGCTAGAAAACAAGCATCAATAAACAAAATCATCACATTTTTCCATTGTTACTGCAACAAAACATAGGAGCGGCCATATGACCACTCCTGGTAAAGAGAGGTAAAAAAGCTAAAATTAGATTTTCTAATGGTTTTCGAAAAATAGTTTTATCACTTTTTTATATGATCGCCCAAATCATTAAAGGCCACAACATTTTGTACCTAAATATTAGAGCAACGACGCTACAAAATTTGAAATGGGTCAATTGACCACCCTCGGAAAACCTAGTGTTAAAGTGCTAGGATGATGACTCCTTGTCCTATGTAAGATAGTGCTGCGATCTGTTTTCTTCCAAAACAGAGTAGAACATAATTGATGGTTTTCATGATAGATCGTCACATCCCAAAAATTCATAGAGAGTTTATCAATCTGATAAGTATGTACTGGAGATACTGTGGCATAATATGGACAGGGAGCACTATGTAGCATAATGTATATTGGCAGCACAATAATGTGGCATGTTTTGAGCTGGAAACACTACAATGTGGCATCATATGAACTGGGGGCACAGGGCCTGATTCAGACCCGCTCGCGAGCAAGTCGATGTTAGGCCACTGCGCATGCGCACGCGGGAGCCGGCTCCGACGTGCGCATGCACAAGACCCGGCTAGCGACAGGCGCTCCGTCGCTCCGGGTCTCGCACCAAAAGGGGGTGGCTGTTGATTTTGATCGACAGCTCGCACCATTTAGGAGGTGTGGCGTGGGGGTGGCTTCACAAATGGAGGCGTTCCCATGCGAGCGCCTGCTGTTTGTGGGCGGCCCCACTGACATCACCAGTGATGACAGTAGGAGAGCTTCCGGCTCTATTAGAGCCAGAAGCTCTCTGGGGCTTGCGGCCGCAAAACCCTACCACAAGGGTCTCGTCACAAGCCCGATGGTCGCGATAGTCTTGACCATCGCGACCATCATCCTGGCTGCTCAAAAAAAAAAAAAAAAACACCCTGATTCAGAGCGAGCGCTCTTTCACAGCGTCCGGCTCTGAATCAGGGCCACTGTGTGGTATTATGTGAACTAGTGAAATACCATGAAGCATAAAATAAATAAGGCACTACTATGGCTATTAACTACTGCAGAGAGAGGTGTTTCTCTCTAGAAGAATTGAGGTGGGGGCCCTTTAAAATAGTTATTGGGACTGGGGTATGCCACTGACCCTGCTCCTATCTACTTTACTATTACTTATTGTCTGCTTATTGTTTTTGATCAGTAGACAATAATTAAATAGAGGCTTCATAGTTTGAAAGATGAAAGCATGACCAGAAACTCGCCCCTATCTCTGCCATACTTTGCAAAGTCACGTCTTCAATTGCAACGGAATCGGTATGTAATACCGCCGGCCGCAAGGCCGGCAGTTCGAATCCCAGCAGCATCAGGCCGACAGAGGAAGAGAACCCGGCAGCGGCAGCCCGGTAGAGCTGGAAATCCCGATCGTCACCAGGTAAGTACTAACTAACCTAACCTACCCCCCTAACCCTCCCTTAGGGGTGCCTAACCCTAACCTCCCCCCCAAGTGCCTAACCCTAATCCCCCCTCTAAGTGCCTAAACCTAACCCCCCCCCTTCCCCGCTGCCTAAACCTAAGTCCCCGGGGGTGTGTCTAACCCTAACCTCCCCCCGCGGGTGCCTAACCCTAACCCCACCTTCCCCTAGCCTAACCCTAACCCTCCCGGGGGGTGCCTAACCCTAAGTTCCCCCCGGGAGCCCTAAACCTAACCCTCCCCCCCCCCCGCGCGGGGCGCCCGGCATCCCTTGCCGGGTGCCGGTCTCCCGGCGTAGGGGTAATGACAGGTGTCTAGATTTTAGACGCCTATCATTTAACTCTAACCGGGGTTGAGGAGTCGGGAAGCCGGCGGTCGGTATTGTGGCCGCCAGCATCCTAAACGTATACCATTGCAAGAGTATAAGAAAACCCACATATTATACATCCTATTTATAGAAGCCATAACAGAATCACCTTATCTTGGGGAAAACAGCACAGCAGCATACATGCCTTGAACCATACCTGCCAACTTTATGGCTGCTCCTTCTGGGAGGGAGCAGCCAGATTGGCAGGACAGGGGGGGGGGCGCGTGGCCGGGACAAGGGGGTGTTGCCGGGTGGGTGACATCACTTGTAGGCGTGATGGGGGCGGGGTCACGCGATCGCGTCAGTTTGGCCCCGCCCCCGCTATGCAATGCCGATAAAATAGGCATTGTGAAGCAGAGTGCGGGACCAAAATGACGCGAATCGCGTCACCGCCCCCCCGCTGCGGGGGTTGCAGGGGTCATTGCGGGGGGGATAGGAGGGGTGGACGGCAGCCGGGAGAATTGCCTGCCTTCCCGGGAGGTCGGGAGCGGCACCCGATTTTCGGGAGGCTCCCGACCAAATCGGGAGGTAGGCAAGTATGCCTTGAACTCAGTCGGAATATAATCATTTTGATATAACTACAAATGTGTCCTCATACATCTAGCCTCCTTGCGCGTTAAACAGCCCTTCTAATGGTGCCAAGGCATGGCGTGACTCAGTAGCGCTGAGCGAAACGCTACGTTACAGTGTTACACCCACTGACTCTGTAACGTAGCATGTCACATGCAGATACACCCGCTGACGCACAGAGAACATAGACATGCTGCATATCAATTTCATCAGTAGAAGCTGCTTGTGCTAACTATTTGCATCACTATGTGAATAAGACGCATTTGAAGGTAAAAGGCACATGGAGCTCCCGCGTTATGTGTGGAGCGACTTGTAGCGCATGGAGGATAGATCTATGTGGACACATCTGTAGTTTGCAAGTGCTTTTATTTAGCTGAGGTTACAACAAAAAACTGTATATAAAAATTTCTCTCTCTGATCTTTAAAAATGGAAAACATTTTTTACAATCTGGCTATTTTTTTTCTTCAAAGAGAATAGATTCTTTCATCTGACAAAATGTCAATATGTTTTTATAAATTCCCAACGAAGGGTTTCATTAGTTTCATATGGCTCTACATTTTATTACTGTACAGAATCGAGCTTCTGCATGCCATTTCTAAATAAAGCTATGAATCCCAGGAAAAACTTTTAAAAATTGATTTTTTAAACTGTGGTTCCTAAGTGAATGCCTAACCTGCAGATTCACATGTCATTAAAATGTTAAATACTACATTATGTCTAAGTATAGCTAGCTGAAGTACCCGGCGTTGCCAGGGTTTAAATAGTTTTATTATGTGAGGTCGTCCAAATCCATCCAGTGGAAGGCTCAGAACAGGCTCCCTGAGTCAAAGTTCTGCCTGTGCACTCCGACGTGAGGTCCAACCGGGACCCCAACCACTGTATTAGGCATTTCAGACCAATTGCCACACCTCTGTGAAGTTTTCATCCAAATCCATTCAGTAGAAGGCCCAGAACAGGTTCCCCAGGTCAAAGTTCTGCCCAGTGTACACCAACGGGAGGTCTGACCGGGACCTCAACCCCCTAGTATGTCTTCTGGGATCCAATGTTACCACTCTGTGAAGTTTTCATCCAAATCCATCCATTGGAAGGCTCAGAACAGGCTCTTGAGGTCAAAGTTCTGCCCTAACAGGAGGTCCAACCTGGATCATAACCCCCCTAACACATGGCCAGGATCCAACGGGACCACCTCACATTGGTTTCACCCTAATCGGTTCAGGGGTGTATCTTCAAGTTATTAAGTTTTATTCCACCGTGAACATCATTGTTATCATTTTATTAACGGAAAAATGATAAATATTCTTATTGTTGTCTTACCTTTGGTTCAGGCTTTCCAGTCATTTTCTTTAACAGGTCATACAGATGTACCCAGTTGCCTTGAGAGTACCAGCCTGCCTCCTCCATTGTCGGTAACATGTTTATTTCTACATCACTTTCTGTAAGCACAATGTTAACAGGTTTATTTAAAAATAACATTCTTTTCAACCAGTTATGTATGGAAGGTAGTCAAAAGGTCGACAATGGCAATGTCAAGCCCACAATGTCCACAGTTATGATGCTGACATCGTATAAGTGTCAACAGGCAATGTGTCAAGATTCTCAGAATGTAGACAGGTGAAATATCAACATTGTCAGACATTATGGTTAGGCTGCGGGCGGGAGGGTTAGAGTTAGGCTGCAAGGTGAGGGGGAATAAGGGTTAGGCAGTAGATGAAGGGTTAGAGTTCATGGTAGGGATTAGGGTAGAAATACTCACCCGAACACTGGAGGATCGATGATCTGACCAGAAGTCAATCACATGATCACTGGAACCCAGAAGACGCCACTGGAGCTGCTGCTGCTGTCAGGAACAGGTAAGTCACAGCTGGGCCACCAGGAATGATATGTCGACATTATTACATGTCAACATTTCATCTACATGATGAATGTCAATGTTATGACCAATGTCGACATGATGAATGTCAACATTATGATGCCTGACATATCATACCCAACTCATTATGTATATGTAGTCAAGGTTGTTACTATTTCCATCTATTGGCATAATTTATTATTAAAGTTTTGTCTGAAGTCAAGCCAGTCTGGAAGTCTGAGCTAGGGATGTACATCGTAAATCTGGCATCGAACGGTTGCCAGGCTTCCAACATCAAATCACGTGATGCGATGGCTACTAGTAATTGCATTATAATAACCATACGATGGTATAACCATATATTGTTATACTCTGAATATGTGCAGAAGCAGCCGAAGCTTTGCACATGCACACATAAGCTGAGCTGTGGCACCACTTCCAGCTGTCCGCATATGAATTCAAACAGTCAGACATTCCGGTCAGGAACGCGTTAATTGAACTGCATTGCCCACGCCTGACCAGGAGGAACTTTTGCTCCCTAGCCCAGTCTCCCCCTGCGTTAGACCAATGGCATCCTGCAGTCATGCGCGCACTTGCTTGCTCTGCTGCTGTGAAGAGGAGTGGAGGAGGAGCTGTACATCAATGCCCCGAGGAGGACCCCTCACAGAGCCACCACTGTGGCGATCGCGGGGGGTGGGGCTTAGCACAGGGGGCGGGCGGGGCTTAGCGACAGTCAGTCGGTGCATGTGTCGGCACTTGTCACAGTATTTTTTGCAAAAATACCGTGATAAGTGTGCGGAGGGGATTCACAGGGACAGAGCTCTATCGCAAGCTCTGTCCCTGCAAGAGATTTGTAGTAAATCCCTGTGATATTGCCTGAATTCACAATGCGAATTCAGTCGGTAATATCACACTACAATCTGCATTACAAATACGGATTGTAGTAAATAGAGCCCTCAGAGAGTTTGATTTAAAGCAATTTATCTTGTTTTGTTTTCACCAGGTAAGGCAATGTTTCTGGCTGCAACTTTGCAGGGGAGGGGGTGGCGGGTGCTTTGTTTGGAGTGAGTAACTAGTCTGTAATGGCGAGAACCCCTATTTTTATTCATTCTTTCTTTTTTTGTTTATTTCTCACTAACATAAAAGGGTCAACCTGTGTTTCTTAACTTCAGATCTTCAGATCCCGAGCGAAAGGGCTTAGCTGCTTTCAGCTGCTAAACCCTGTTCTTTCGGGTGCGTTAAATACTAATGGGTGTCTAAGTAGAGCAACAATTTATTTGCTCCGATAGACGCCCATTAGTTTAGACACCCAGCAGGGGGCACGCTAAACATTTGAATCGCCTCCTATATATCTATATAAATCATACATTAACAAATTAATTTGTCATTTTAAAATGATAGGTAGTAGAAAAAAAAGGGGCAGGGGGGGGTGGAGGGGATACATGGGCACTAGGTGACACGAGGCACAAGTCTGGTTGAGCATCTGGTGTATGATGATGACATATATTCCTACACAAACAGGCATCTTCTGGACCATGTGATCTCCTACATGAATAGTGAATACCGTCTGAAGACATCGTTTTCAGAGGATCAGTTTCTTCAGAGGTTCCACATTGCAGAGAAATCACCATATACAGTAGGTAGGGTGTATTTGGAACGGAATGGGGAGGAATGTTCTCAGAGTGACAAGAAATGGCTGGAGTGTCATGATGAAACGCCCCCATTTGCAGTGACTACACCCCCCATGACATATGGCCAGGCTTACTTTTGGGGCGCGCGCCTTCACTACATATAACTTTTTTCTACTTGCATCACTGCAGGTAACATAAGTTCTGGTGAGAGGTTGGAACTGAGACCACCCATTACCAAATATCTAGTTTTGTCTATGATGATATTGACTGACACAGGGACGCCGAGAGGGGGAGGCGGGTACAAATTACCCGGGCCCTGGCTTGCTGGAGGGGCCCGGCTGGGGGTCCTGCAACGCCCCCCCCCTCTTACATCACAGCAGCCCTGCACATGCTGCTGTGTGCTGGACTGCACTGGGAGACTGCTCACGGCTGTTAAGAAGCAGCCACAGCAGTCTCCTATGCCTGTGGTGGGAGGGATCAAGCTGATCGCGCCCCCCCACTGGTTATGCACTGGGCTGAGGGGGCTCTGGGTGCCCCCCTCACCAGCAAGCAGTGCCGCTGCAAAACGTTTCTTTTTTTTTTTTTTTTTAGCTAATGGGGCGTGGCCACACCTCCTGCAGTTAGGCCATGCCCCTTTTTACCCGGGCCCGGCGCGGCTCTTGGCGGGCCTGGACTGACATAGGGATTTTTTAATTCCTATCTCCATCATAAACACATAATATTGACTGACATAGGGCTTTTAACTCTTTACTAAATAGAGACCTGAATGAATTATTGTATTGTTTGAATTTATATACCAGGAGTAAACATTTTGTGAGGCATGGGGCATTATAAAATGTATCTGATTTAGCATTGTAATGAGATGCGGAATAGCCCAGCTTCAAAATGCAGAGTTAAAATAGAGCTTGCTAGCATGCAGAGTTGGCCATAAAAATTTTGGGTACCCTGACAATTTTTGATTTCAGGCTGACCTCTGTTTGAAAGATGAGTTTGAAAATCCTTCTATCTTAATGTTTGGAGAAATAATTTGTTAGGTTATTAACGCAAATGATTTGTGGGTTAGAATGTACTGCAGCCTCCTTTATCAAAAAATTCTTAATAATGTAAGTTCCTGCAAAAATAGACACAGGCCTCCATATGTATCTCCTCAGCCTCTCCTGCAATCAGAATTAAAAAAGTTTTCATCTTTTTTGAATTTGTGATGTCAGCTATACTATTGCAGATTAAATATAATGATCAAACATATAAGATTTAAGTGCAATAGAAAGTAGATATATTCATGACTACAGATTTTACAACGCCGAGTTCATCATCAAAAGGTTTTTGTTTTTCATGTGCAACGCCATTTTAGCAAAAGCAGTTTTCTGTAAAAGACATATTTCCTAGTGCTTGCTACAAATTCAGATTTGTTGTTTAGTGCAGCCTCTAGTGGTGGATGTGAATGTAACATCAGAAACCTCTAGTGGTGTATGTGAATGTAACATCAGAAACCTCTAGTGGTGGATGTAAATGTAACACCAGGAACCTCTAGTGGTGGATGTGAATGTAACATCAGAAACCTCTACGGTGGATGTGAATGTAACACCAGGACCCTCTAGTGGTGGATGTGAATGTAACACCAAAAAGCGATAATCATAGCACTGTTCATAATCATGCTGAACTCATATGTATTCAAAGGTCTGTACATGAATTTGTGCAGTGCAGAAGAAGACCCAATATTACAATGAAACACAACACATTTTTCAGGTACCGAGCAGGCAATGCATGAGGGCAAGTAAATGGTGCACACACCCAGCAATGTGTTAATGACCAAACTTCTTAGGTTTAAGTCATGCAGCACAAATATATTTTTCAGTTGTATAATATGAAGCTCTGAAGTCATTCAATATATATGTAACCCCCATTTTACCCTCTCTAGGGTCTCCAGGTTACTAACTCGCATATACTCTACTGTACCCACCCTTTACCTCCCACTAAGTGGTGTAACTCCTTTTTAAATCAGTGCCTCCACCCAAGTATAAGTAAGTAGTAGGGGCCTACTTCAAAAAACCCTAATTTAAGTGTTGAATTATAGGTGTGTCATGTAACATTGGTTCACACAATGAATATACATTTTACCAGAATAATTATGTACTTCTTTACTCCACTGCCCCTCCAGGAAAGTGACATACAAGATACAGTTTGAAAAATACTTATACTTTAGTAAGATAGTTGTAAATTAATGTTAACACAAACTCAACTTTATCATTCCAAGCATTGTACATATGATGTTTTTATGTTAACTGAATAAATTAGGCATATCATATAAAAACATATATATGGTCCATTAACTTAAATAAATGTAAACTGATATGTCATGCAATAGTACACTAGCAAAGTCTCGTTTAATTAGAGAGTCCAAACGTCAGACAAAAGTGATGCATTTGCAATTTGTAGAATGTTCCTTATGCTCTCACAGTATTTTGGGAACATCCTTCAATTTAGAGAGGATGTAAGAAGTTCTCTGTAACTGTTACCGGATACAGTACTTTCTTACCAACTATGCTTACTGAAAGTGTCTATGTTAACAAGTTACTTTTGTTTAAGTAAATAAAATATATCTTGCTTCACAGTGAGAGTATATCACCCCACTCCCCCAAACTCTCCCTGCTTCGCTATTATTAGTAATAGAGCTTGGTGATGGAAAACTAAACAGCCCTAGGTTTTCCAGGTTCTGATTCCTTTAATAAGTCACATTTACTTGTTTACTTCTGTGAACTAGGTATAGGAATACAGTCGGCCCTATTACAGGATGATACTGCGTGTATGTGCAGTGTAATAAGTCACTCACATCTGCTGGCAGGCGCTGCTGCTGAATATAAGATTCTGCTGACTGCTGCTGCTCTGAGCCCCTCCAGCTACCCGCTTGTCACCTCACCCCAACTGGCTTCTCCGAGGTAGCTCTGCTCAAACTGCATGTCGCAGGGGGCTTACTTCTCTGAGCAGCCTTTAGTGCCCACCACCTCCTGGTTACACTGAGCCTGCACTGATACTCTCCTTCCTGACAGGTGTCTGTGGAGCGGTGCAGCTGTACTACTCAGTGCAGCTCTTATGCTCACCACCTCCATGAAATGTTTGGGATCTCTGTTGTCTGTGCGCTGATCTGTTCCCCGACTGTGTACTACTGATTACCTGTCTGAATCATTAGGGGTTGTATGCCTTTCTGACAGCAGCTCCGCCTCCTTATTACAGCAGACACCGATAATGTCTGACTCCCACCACCGCTGCAGACACTTACAGCTCCCTGGCTGCTGACAGCTGATCAGGAGCCGTCCGTTCACTGAACACCACACTCTCCAGTCCTTTGCTCCCGGGCAGCCGCAGACGATTCCTCCACCCCATCGTCAATGAGAGCCGGACCCGGCCGCCAAGCCCACAAGCTCCCTCTCTGGCTCCACCCCCTGCGCCCGGCAGCCTCCATTGCTAATCTGCCACTCGGGACGCAAGGGGGTGGGCACTGAAGGGAGGGATCAGCAGACTAACTCTCAGGCTGCTGGCAGCTCCTTTTATACGTCTCTCTGTTCCTGCCCCTCTTTTCCTAACAGGAACCCAACCACTCCCAGCCATATCACTCCGCCCCCTTCTTCTCCTGTGCATGTGCATCCCACTCACTGGGCACATCCTCACCACAGGGAAAAAAGTACCACATAAACTTATATGTAACTACACAAAATATATATATATATATATATATTTTATATATATATACATATATATCATGAACTACAATACTCTATTATAAATACATGACACACACATACAGTTTACCTCATGAACTGTGACTACAGTACTTATATATTTAACTCATATATGTACTTATTAATATAGTATGTTATTTAACCCTTCACCAGGGTTACATATATACTCATCCCAATACAATACCTGCCCACACGAGAAAAATATATTTTATGGTATGTTTCATGTAACTATCAGATTAAACTTCAAACAGCTACATAGTCTTATTTTCAAAACAGATACTCTCTTACAAAATATAGTTCAGTAGTTTCGAAACTGGTGCTATAGCACCCTGGGTTTCCGCAGGTCACTATCATGGGTGCCACGTGTTGGTAGTCCAGGGCCAAATCAAATTATTTATGGTCAATGCGATAGGAAAAACCAATCATAAAATATAAGGACACACAGAAGCATAACCCTGTCCACCACCACATAACAGAACCTAAGGATGACAGGTATTTATTTGACAGGTATTTTATTGAATTATTACAAAATTTCTCAATAAAAAACTTTTGGCTTAGGGATGCCATGAAAAATAAAAAACTGATACCATAGGATGCCGTGACTGAAGAAAGTTTGTGAACCACAATCCATTTTTCTGACCTTAGGCTAGAAGAAGGTAACATGCGACATACTGTACAGCTGTTGTGTGACTTCTGTGGCTCCATATGGCTGTGAAAATATACATGTCCGTATGCTAGGTCTTAAGCTACGTACACTACTTAAAGATATGACAAACGATTTTAGTAACTAGACAATTATCTGTACTAAAAAAAAATCTCAAGAACCTCCAATTTTGAATGTACATACTAGTGATTTAGATTGTCATGACTATGTCATGTCTCCATATACATTGTCAGATAATCATGCTTCCATGGTGGCAAATGGATACAAAATTATAATAATCGGCTGGACTGAACAAACATACAAGAAGAATTGCCATTACAGAATTGTTGAATTGTGTAGAAGCTTACATATATAATCTGCTGCTGTATGCAATACTATTGATACTATTGAAATTGAGAATGGAACTTGAAAGTTGTTGCTACCTATGTGGTCTCTACAGGTGTGAGTCCACTTCTTCAGACACTCTTTGACTGCATGAAGAATCGGACTGGCGCCATAAAATGCATAGCAGATTTTAGTGAGACTTTTTGCTGTGATTTTGATTTTATGCTTTATTTTTTGCATTTTATGCCATTTATTTTTTTGCTATATGATGCTTTGATCTTATTTCCATTTTATTGTTTAATATTACTTTTATAACTGTTTACATGCAATGTATTGTCTGAAATAACGAGAAAAGTATATATTGTGATATTTGTATACTTACTGTATCTTCTTGACAATTTGCTAACTATTTGAAAGTAACCAGCTGTTTAGACACTCCTGGTTTATATACTGTACGAGGGTGGTTCAATAAATAAGCTAACAAGACCTCAATGGGCCAATCACTCGGTGCCAGGTCGGGAGTTGTAGGAATGATAGTCCAGTACCTCCCAATGGCTGGATTATTGCTCATATTGAATGTCTGTCCTGCCAGATGTTAGACAGGCAATAGGTTAACCAGGACAAAAGGTTGACAGGGACAAAAGGTCGACCCACTAAAGGTCGACATGTAAGAAGGTCAACATGAACAAATGGTTGACAGGGTCAAAAGGTCGACATGACAATGGTGGGCCTGAAAATGTTTTTTGTTTTCTAACCCTAATCTTCACCCTAACCATCCCCTTGGTGCCTAACCCTAACCCTCCCTCCTGGTACCTGACCCTAACCGTAGGGGGAGGTGCCTGACCCTAACCGTCCCTTCTAGTGCCTAACCCTAACCCTCTGGTAAGTGCCTAACCCTAACCCTCCCTCCCTCCTGGTGCCTAACCCTAGCCGTTGGGGTAAGTGCCTAACCCTAACCCATGTGAGAAAGGTATTTGTCCTTTTGAGTATCATAGTGTAGCATACACAATTCACTTACATGACTCACATTAAAGGGAACCAGGGGTATTACCCCAAATAGAATTACAGTGTCATAGACACTATCTCTAGTGGATTTCATTTGTGGAATACATTTTATGCTATAAGTGATACTATCAGTGCCGGAGAGTGCTTTTCCCTTTACAGAATACCCCTGGGGCCTTGTTGGAAAACCTTTTCTCCTTAGGCCGCAGTTTCAAATACACAATCCCATTTCTATTTCACTTCTGTGTATTATTTTTCCCAGAACATGGACATTATTTGGATGGTATTTAAAACTACACTAGCTGTTACCCTTCTATGCCTCATCCTACCTGCATATGTATCAAATCTTGGATAGCGTCTACAGTTTCCGTTGTATTTTATCCTTCTCTATGTCCACTGTCTGCAGGTGTACTAAATCCATGGATTTCTATTTGCATTGAATCTTTCATTGCTCTTTATTCTATGTCTTTGTAGTTTTCAAGTATAACTTAATTTCTCTACAGTCCTAGCTCCGTCTCTTCTCAATTTTGGTATCGGCCTTATAGAGTTTCCTAAGCAGGGTCAGATTAAGACTTGTGGGGGCCCCAGGGCAACTAAGTTGTGGGGGCCTCAACCAATCAAATTGACGCTGACCTCCTGCAGCCACTTCTATGCCCCTGCATGATAGTAGGACACACGACAGGAGGCATTTATGGGGTACATTGGGGGCAGTAGAGCTGGCAGGAATGGTGGTCTCTGGGCAGCCAGGGGCCATCTTACAATGCTAGGTTGCCGTGTGGAGCCCCCCATCACAACCGCTGTCATTGCAATGGGCAGCAGAGGGCACACACACAAACCCACACCAGGAGAGGGCCAGAAACCGGGCACCAATGTCAGGACCCCACAATGTCAGGACTCCAGTGGCCACGACTGGTGAGGTTCATTCCTCAGCTGCCATCTTCCTTCTGGCAGAGGTGCTGTCTTCGGCCTGGCTTTTACTGACGAGCAACAGCAGTCTGGGCTGGTAGAGCGGGGAGCCAGGCAAGCGATCAGAGCGCTGAGGGGCACATCCACTACGACCAAGGGAAAGCCGGACATGACAATGGACTGGAAGGTGATTTGGGGGAGGGCTTTGCAGATGGAGAGTCTGCTATGGTGGCCGAAGCTGGACACGCAAAGGAGGTGGTAGAGTTGACTGAGGCAATGTGTGGGGGCCCCTGGGCGACCGCCCCGTTTGCCCCACCTATAAGCCGGCATTGGTCCTAAACTAGGTACACACAATGCAATAATCCGACAGGACAGCTGATTTTCTGCTACTCAGTCCTATTATTGCACAGTGTGTACGCAGTTACCAAGAACGATTATAGTTTCAAAATAAAACCTATTGGATCTGCTAATGTGATCTGGCCTGCTGCATGACATTTGTCAGAAACAAGCATTTATTGTGTACATTTGAGGACGTTTCACCTACTTTACAAAGCAAAATTAGGATTTATCCGCTCAGATCATTATATCACATGCAAAATAGGGATATTTGATAGCAAAGAGGTATAGATGAGTTAGCAAAAGAAGAGGGATGAAAACTGTTTATCATATCAGGCGACCTCTGCAATGAATTTAATACAATGATGATCCATACAGGGCAAACTTACCAAGAGTCCAGAATGGTCTTTGATGTGGTGCAAGTGAGAAAAATCCCGGTTTTAAGGCATTAGTAATAATTATGTCAAAAAGCTCTTCAAAATCCTTCCTGATGAACAAAAACAACTTCAATAAATTACTACTGTTACTACTAAACACTAGAGACATACCTATGCAATATATACTTATATATATATTTATAGTTTTCTTACATGCAGATTGCCTCTTTAAAATCATATGTGTATTTTGCACAGTCAGTGGAAATCAGCATACAATACAAATTTCAATATATGGAAAATAAAGAAATAGTGCACACTGATTTTAAAAGTTGGATATCTTTCATACATAGATATCGAAATTAACTAACCTTATTCACACAAAAGACAAGATGTGGACATTTACATTTAATCCCAATGACTGGCGGGTATAATTCACCAAAATTAGTAATCCTCATTTATTATAATTATTTATAGTTGTTTTAAGAATACAAGTTTATGGTGCATTGTTTCTTCATTAAAATAATCTGAGTTCCTTTTTATAGATACATATTTCAATCATATTTTTTGAGATGGAACCAAAATATAATAATTTTAAACAATATATAAAAAATTAGAGCTAAAGAACTTAAACATAAATGAAAATACAAAGCTTTCAGCAGAATAGTATAATACACTTTTTACAACATTATTTTATGTTTTATTAACTTTATTACTTTTATCCTATATACTTTTATCCTTCTTCATATTATCTTGTACTAAACAGTGTAGTGATGTATTTTAACACATGTAGTTAAATATTTTATTTTCATCATCTACCTCTTCCATTTTCATTTATATTTAAAGCATCTGTATTTTTTATTAAATATTATATTTTAGTACCATCTAAAAAAAATCATTGCTATGTGTAGCTAAAAATACGGACTTTTGAATGAGAAAACAAGGTTTTCTTTTGCAACCAATTTTTTTTAATAATGTTAGGTTAGTTTGTTTTGTGAAACACCAATGTAGGATAATTTTCCTTTCTTTAGATTCCCTTGCCCATTGAGATTAAAAATCTTCTTTTTGTTAGCATTTTTAACACTAGGAAAATTATCGGGATAAGGATGGAACCTTTTTGTTCCAATTGCCCCATATCCATGCCAGTAAGATAAAAGCCTTAAAACAAGTTTTAGTGTAGGTCACACAGACAATATTGTTCTTGTGAGCCTCACACAGCCACAGTTGGATGAATAATCCTATGAGCTTTGGGCCTCATTCAGAGCTGTATGCAAACCAGATGGTTTGCGTACATCTAAGATGGTGGGGTGCCTACGCATATGCAGGAACCGTTCTGCACATGTGAAGAAAGGGTCTTGCATCAGTGCACGCAGTGCCCCTAAACCACATCCTGATTGACAGACTGCAGCCGCCTGGGGCGGTGGGGGTGGTGCCTGCCTCCATTCCGTATAACGGGGACAAGTTGCTCATGTTTTCTGGGAGTGCCGAGAGCAGGGTCTACATTTTCCGATGCAGACTTCCTGGCCTCGGCTACGGAGCTGCAAGGGCCAACCTGAGTTACCACAGGGTTGCTCAGATGGTCAACGGTTTCGCAGATGATCAGATGCTTAATTTTAGGATGCAGCACTCGGATCTGCAATGCTGTCAGTAGGCGTCTTTTCTCCTCAGACACCTCCTGCTGCCTTAGCACGTTATCATTGCTACAGCGTCCAAAGACGCAGCAGTGATACTAACTGCTTCCATATTTGAATCAGGCTCACTGGATATAAAAAAATAAAGTATCATAAGAGATTAACACAAAAGATACTTAAAAAGAAAAATAATCCAAACAGAATGTTGCAAATAGTTGCAACTGAGCAATATTATGACTCACCCAAAAATATGCTCACACAAAAGTCGGCAGTAGTCACTATGTGAGCTAGTGATTAATGATATAATTTTTCCAGCATTTTTCAGACTCCTGATCCAATTTTTCACAGAATCAGGACATGGCTTGAAATATTTGCTTGGATCCTTTTTTACATTTGGAAAATATGTTCCACAATTTTCTGAAACAAGAGTCGCATTATGTATTACATTTCATTGATATGCAATTATATATATTTTTTAATATTATTTGCTATACAGGAATGATCAAAGTATCACTTTTCAGAAACAAATGTAATAAACATTAGATCCTGTATACCACACAATACAACTCTCAAGACATTGCTTGTTATGAATTACAACACATTTCTATAATACACATAACATTAATATTTAGGACTGGTTCATTTACATTTCCCTAGTGGCTGCTCCTCTCAGCAAACTGCTGTGTCAGGGGTACTGCTTGACTGCCCGATCAGCAGTGATCGGCAGCATGGCAGACATTAGGGGAGGGTGCAGGAATGCAGAGGGGCTGGGTCTGGGAGGTCCCTCTGCCATTGGTGGCTGCTGGAAGATAATGTTCAGACTGCCACCCAGTGGGCATCTCTGACTAGTCGAATTGTTTGTGACCATGTCAGGCAACGCACAACCTGGCGTGGTCGCAAATGATGCAACCATGCCAGGCAAGTAGTTAAAAAAGAATTCCACCTTTAATTTATATAACCCCCCCCCCAACTATGAGCAATTGTACTGGCTTGTGTCTTACTCCTTCTTGTCATATTTACATAACTTTTAACAGGGCAGCAGCCTCAGTGATTTGTCAGCAGATACCAGGAACAGCAGAAAGTTTTGAGACACAAGTATTCAATTGTCAGGTGTATATGAAAATAAAGTAAGCAAAGAACAAAGGAGAAAGCGTTGTACTATTCACCAGTATTGGCACATAATGTATAGTTAACAGGTTGTGATAAGTGCTTTTTTTGTGTCTTTTGCAAAACATGTTCCAGTGATAGCTACAGACTAATGCAATCCCTATAAACCAATCTAATTCTGAAAGGAGTATGTACCTCCAGGGTGTTATCTTGTAAGAGGTTTATAACACATGGTATGACTTATGGGAGATAGACAAAAAAAAAAAGGCACTGTCTTCTGTGTATTCTGTTTTGCCCTAATCACACTTTCTATCTTAATCTGGGTTTAGTGTGTGCTAGCCTTCAGTGCTTGTCTTAAGCGGCCCATAAATGGTGTGATTTGAAATCGTACGGCAACTCGGTACGTTTTCAAATTCAGCCCGATGCATCACATGCTGTTGTGAATGGTAAACGATGCATCTTACAAGATGCTTCGTTTACCTATTTAACATCGCAGATCTTATGGTTTTTCCATAAGATCTACGATGCCGATGTACGACGGCGGGGACGCGCATTGCCGTCGTACAGCATGCCAAAACACACACGATATGCACGATTGATCGTTGCGATCGAACGAAATCGTGCATATCGTGTATAAAATCGCCCCGTGTATGGGTCGCTTTAGTTAAATCCTGTACTTTTTTGGCTCTGTTTTTGTATTTATCTATATATTGTGTATGCTGAGTATACAGTGGAGACCAAGTTCTTGCTCTTCAGTAATGGTTTAGGTGTCCTTTCTCTTCCCCATTGTAATGTTAGTCCTGCCTCAGACTTGTTTGATACCGGAGTCAGTGGCTTGTCTATGTTGTTATTTGACTCTTGGTATTGACCTTTCCCAGGCTGACAAACCTTGGAGCCTTCATTGTGTGAGCTTAATATATTGCCTCATCTGTCTGACAATTCTCTTATTGTGGACAATAAACATAGAGACTGTCCCTAGTCATGCTCAACTGAACCAGCACAATACAGTATTTCAATAATTACAACAAATAGTAAAAATCAATCCTTAGTTAGTAGATGTCTCTTTGTGGGTCAGATTTTCTATCTATTATTCCTTGTGGGTCCAAATATCCTCCCGAACAAAGTTTATTTTTCTTTTAAATCGATTCCTTTCACTACTCCATGCACAAGTTAATGCATCTGTTCCCTTTTTATACTGTATAAGTCTTTATAAAAAACAGAAACTGAACATTAGGAGAATCCCAAGCATTTGCAGCAACTGTTGTTGCAAATGCCTAGGATTCTCCTAATGTTCAGTTTCTGTTTTTTATAAAGACCCACAAGGAATAATAGATAGAAAATCTGACCCACAGAGAGACCACATCTCATACTTGCCGACTATCTGGCTGCCCCTTCCGGGAGGGAGCAGCCTGATCGGAATTACTGGGGGGGTCGTGGCCAGCAAACGTGGGCGGGGCCGGCCAGATGACACGGTTTGTAAGCGGAGCCACGTGAGCGCGTCATTTTGGCCCCGCCCCCGCTACACACTGCCGATATTACAGGCAGTGTGATGCAGGGGGCAGTGCCAAAATGACGCGAATCGCGTCATCGCCCCCCTTCGCTGCCGGGGGTTTTACAAACAATTGGGGTGGGCCAGGAGGGGTCGGCGGCAGCCAGGAGACTTTCCTGCCTTCCCGGGAGGTCGGGAGCGGCACACGATTTTCGGGAGGCTCCCGACCAAATCGGGAGGGTAGGTAAGTATGCCACATCTACTAACTAAGGATTGATTTTTACTATTTGTTGTAATTATTGAAATATTGTGCTGGTTCAGTTGAGTGCAACTAGGCACTGTCTCTATGTTTATTGTCCAAATTTATGTACAGTGGTGGATGACCCACTAATTGATTGTCCCCAGTTGTCACAAGTGTGTGCAGTGATTCTCTTTATTCCTCCCTTTTTTTCTGAATTGTCTTATTGTGACTTTTTGCACTTGGTTACTATATCTGTCTTACATCATCCGTGAGTCATAATCCTTTTTGTGCTATCTCCTAACCTATCCCATCTAGTCCATTTATGGCAGACATTGTCCTGGAACTGCAACTATCTTGACCGCTACATAATGCACCATCTCAAAAATATAATCTATAGAGGTATAAGGAGTAGCAGTCATTCTTTTAAATTTTGAGTATAAATACAGAATCCATTTGGATGTTGGGAGTAGTAGTCATTACCTGAAATACCAACCTAAAGATGAAATCCACGGGAATATGGGGTTAGTAGTTATTGTTTTACTTTCCTATCTATTTATTTATAAAGTTCCATTATATTACTTAGTGCTTTACATTTGAGGACCATGATACATATAAATAACATACAATGACATGAAAAAGATGGTAAAGATGGTTCTACCCAAATAAACTTGCAATCTAAGGGGTGTGGGAAACAAATGATAAAGATGTGTGCGGTTACTGTAAGGCCTTATCAGCTACCAATTTTAAAAAAGCCATTAGTGTCTGGCATTTCTATGCAGCTTCCTATTAAAGAAAATCTGAGTTCTGTTTCCAAGACACATCGTAGATTTCAAGTATGGAACAATATCTGTTTCAATAACATTTCTTCAAAGTGTTCAAGAGTAAATGTTGATTCCATTTATTAAACTATATGTTCTATCTATAGCAGGGATGTGAAACCTCAGGCCCGAGGGCCGATTAAGACCTGCAGAGTCATTTGGTCTGGCCCTCTGAGCTTTTCTCAGCTAGCCTCATCTGGCTAGCAGTGTGCCTGGCATGGCACCCTGCAGCCAGAATCTATGCAGCAGTTTCCCGCCTGGAGCGTCCTTAGGACGCTTCAGACGGTCACACTGATGCCCTTACAGCTCACCAGAGCATCCTCAGAATGCTCCGTGCATTGCTGTAATCACTGGCGATTGTTGCCCTGCCTCGCGTGACGTCACATGAGGGGGCGTGGCCTGCACCGGGCCCACAAATAATGTTATATATATCAAAATGGCTCTCAGCAGAAAAAAAGTTCCCCACCCCTGATCTATAGGGATAAGACAGATTGCTTTGTTATTGCAGGATGATATTTATTATGGGTTCATTATATTTTTAATTTCAATAATTATCTGAGATAGCCACTATAATGTATAAAGTTTTGGGGTTGGTATTAGCTGTTCTAGCACATTAAGGGCCTGATTCTGAGTCCGATGCAGTTTGTGAGTGAGTCTTTTGGCAGTCACACATCTGCGACTTTATGTTAATACCGCTACAACCCCTTTCCTTTATGTACACCTGTGCTTATGAATGTGCAAGGACTGAGATGCGCCATTCTGAACATCTCCAGATGCTGCAGTCGTGCTTGGTGCTTCTTAAGATGCCACCATTGGTCGCACTATCGAAACTTGAACCAGCTCTTTACTAGGTGCAGATTCGAATGATCCCTTATGCGAGCGTAACTCGCTGCGTGCGCAATGGCTAAAAATCGCTTAATCTGCATATATATTGGCATTGAGTAAATTTCTGAATCAGGCCCGCAGTTTGACCATTAACATGTTGTTCCAATGTAAATATTGTGAATATCTGTATGACACTCGCCTTGCCTCTTTAGACGCAGGAGCGACAGGTTTGTGTCTAGCTCTGACTGTGTCCCTCTGTCCTTATTTGTTGTATCTTTACTGTATCTCTGTGTCTCTGCCCTCCTCTCCGTATTCATGTAATTATGTAAGTAAAAAAGAATTTAGGGAATTTTTTCTTAAATTGAGAGACTCGAAAAGTTTGCATCTAGTTGGTAAGAGAACAGATGCTACATTCTATAAATATTTGTAGTTAGCACATGATACTTTTGTAAATTGGGAGTCATGTAGTAAAATCTGTATCCTCCTTATGCCATATGTATTTGTACCTCTCTCTCCTCTACGATATAAAATATTATTTCAAGTCTCTTGATTTCTTCTATAAAAGATAAGTTTGCCCCGGTGAATGGGTCTCTGAGTTAGCCTAGGTTCTTGTGGGGGGTTCGGTATGAAATACCGGCAGTCGGAATGCCTACTGTCAAAATGCTGGGTAAGTATACTAACTCACCTCCCTTCCCCCCTAGCCCTCCCTTCTTGCACCCTAACCTGAACCCTCCCCACTCCGCACCCTAACCCTCCTCGTTAGTGTCTAAACCTAACCCTTGTTGCCTAAACCTAATTGTCCCCCCTTAATACCTAACCCTAACCCCCCCAGTGGTACCTAACCCCCAGTGATGCCTAACCCTACCTCCCCTCCCAAAACTAACCCCGCTGTGATGCTTAAATTCAACCCTCGGGATTTAAATAGGCGTCCGGATTTTGACGCCTATCTTTAGTCCCGGGTCAAGCTTTCGGCAACCGGCATCCCGTCTGCCGGTATACTCACTACATCCCCTTGTGGGGCTGAAGAGAACCCAAACAATGCATCTCTATTGCAACAGTTTACTACAGTCGGCTCTTCTCTTTGACTTTATTTGACCACAGCCAGGGCCGCAACTAGGGGGGGGGCTAGAGGTGCACGTGCACCGGGTGGGTATTGCGGGGGGGTGAAAAATCTGACTCGGCCATCTGAAAATGGCCGCCGCCAAAGAGAAGACAAATGCTAGAGGTCCTTACTGGACCTCTAGTGTCTGTCTCCTTGGCGGCGGCCATTTTTGGATGGCCGTTTTCAGCAGATTCCATGCGGACTAGCCGTCCGCATGGACTCTGCTGAAAACGGCCATCCAAAAATGGCCGCCGCCAAAGAAGAGACAGATGCTAGAGGTCCTACTGGACCTCTAGTGTCTGTTAGCAGAGCGCAATGCACACAGCGTTCCCGGAAGTGCCGGGAACGCTGGCGCTGCAGGGAGAGGATGCCGAGAGCTGCATCTTCTCCCTTCAAACCCCCCTGGAAACGAGCATAAACCCCATGGCAACGAGCATGTAACTCCTGGCAACGAGCATGAAACCCCCGGCAACAAGCATGGAACCCCTGGTAACAAGCATGAAATCCCCTGACAACAAGCATGAAACCCCTGGCAACGAGCATAAACCCCATGGCAACGAGCATAAACCCCATGGCAACGAGCATGTAACTCCTGGCAACGAACATGAAACCCCATGGCAACGAGCATGTAACCCCTGGTAACAAGCATAAATACCCTGACAATAAGCATGAAACCCCCTGGCAACAAGCATGTAACCCCTGGCAACGGGCATGAAACCCCATGGCAACGAGCGTAAACCCCCTGGCAATGAGCAGGTAATTTTAAAGTAATTAGAAGCATTACTGTGGGGCATAAAATGGTGTCGGGCAAATATGTAAGTGGCACTTTGGTAATAGGCATTGCAGTGTGTGGCATAATGTGTAATGGGCATTATGATGTGTGGAATAATGTAAGTCACTATACCAGGGATGTCTGAGTAGTGCACTGCCTTACCGAGGAGCAAGGACAAAATCCAGGTACGGGAAGGGAGGGGGCGCAAAATTGCTGCCTTGCACTGGGTGACAGATATCCTAGTTTCGGCCCTGCCACAGCTACTGTACGTCTCCTTTGTGAGAATAGTATGACTTAAAAAGGAGAAAATGTAATAAAGCTATTGGAATTCATATTTTTGTGGAAGAAGGTTCCTAGTGAGATGATGGTAATATAAAGTTAGGTTGATGTTTGAGCTCAGAACCTCTGCACTTCGATTCCTCCTCCTTACCTTTTATGTTATCAGAGCAGGTGATTTGGTGTCCCTGTCTCAGTGTTTTTACAGGTTTTTTTCTGGAAACTTCCAGGATTATATCAGGCCTGTCAGTACAGTGAAGACTGCTGCAGCGTTTTGTTCCTGTGCTTGGGGCATATCTGAATTAGTCCTAGCCTATGACCTTCTTCCCTCAGTTTTGTATGTACTTGTGTCTAGTGATCCATGTCCTATTGTTTGACATGTTTATCTTGTTCTGCTATTGTTATTACCTTCCATTGTCTCTCTGTCCAGGTCCAGTACACTATGCTATAAATATACTGTAGGACACATTATAGTACTGTCTCCAGTTTATTATACCAGACATGTCCTTAGTATATTACACCATCTCTGATCCCTATATATTACAAAACAGTAACAAATATACTAATTGTGCTCTCCTACAAGTAAAATGTGCAGTAACTGTACTATATTACACTAACAAGCAGAGCTGTAACATGGCTTTAATGCACCCTATCCCATCCCTGCCCCCTTTGTGCATGACATCATGATGTCACTCATAGAGGGTGGAGCCAGTCAGCACCTGGAAACGTGGTAGTGCGTGGAGCGTCTAGAACAGTGGTCGCCAACCTGTAGCTCACAAGCTACCGGTAGCTCGCGGTCTTCATTTTGGTAGCTCGCCTAGCTGCAGTACTGCCGAGTCATCTAGGAGGAAGTGACTTCTGAAGTGTGCTCCCCCGTAGCGTCAACTCCATGGGTGGAGCCACAGGGAAGTATGTCAGGTGATTACAGCATCCTCTACAGCAATCATCTTATGTGCTTCCTCATGGTTCTTTCCACGGCGTCTACGCTAAGGTGGAGCGAGTGAATCCCGCCCAGCCCTGCCGGAAAATCACACAGCAGCCATGCCTATATCTTTTGCTCCTCTATTGCACATACTTCCTTGGAGCCGGTAATTAACAGTGAATTGTACCTGTGCTTAAATTTTATTTACAAACTACAACAATATAACTGTAATGATTAAATGCATTGTTATTTTCTGTGAAACATTTTTTTAATTTTCATTAATTGAACTTCAATTGTACTGTTATTAGCCAGATTTTTTTTCTACAATTTTAGTAGCTCCACAGGAGGTTTCATTTTTGTAAAGTATCTCGCACCACAATTAAGGTTGGCTACCACTGTTCCGTGCAGCTATAAACATGGCAGGGTGCCTGTCTTTACCATACCAGACCCCTTGCTGGCCAAAAACAAGGACCATGGGGCAGCAACGGTACCAGTCACAGAGCCCTGTGCGGCGGCACCGGTCACACACCCCTAGTTCTGGCCCTGCCAGCAAGGCCTAAGATATTGCATCACCAGTAGACGCATCATATTGCAAGAGATAAAATACAATTGCATTCATATTTACAGGCATAGGCAAAATTTCATGCAGACATAAGCCTATTTACCAAGTGCCTATTTCAAGAGATATCTCCAGCATTAGACAATTACAATGCAACTAAGTACAGCAGAAGAGATCTAGCTCTCTGTTTAATACAGTCAGAGGCTGCTGCAGCCTCTATCCAAGGTTAGATACATAATTTAGAGACTCTGCCATACCCACATAATCATATTTAAATAGAACGATATTTAACATCATCACCAAAAGACAGGGAATAATAAGGGTGAAGAAGGGTGCAAAAGAGAAGAGAATGAGTCAGGCACCAGGGACTGTATTGGTTTACTAAATTCCATTTCCTTTTATGCCAAAAGCACTTGATGGACTTCAGGTCATTATATACTTGCCTCCCAACATCCGCTGAGTTGGACTGAAGATGGCAACCATGGGTCGGCAGCACAGTCCCATTAAATTGTGACTGTACCACCAGTTGGGAAGTGTGTAACAGGGCAACTTACAGCCTGGTGAACCCTGTCATAATGTGAATCCATCCCCAAACCATCCGCTAGGGCAGGGGTTCTCCACTAATAGGTCATGTTTTGTAGATTCCTTTAATCATGCATCGATGAATTATCCCACCTGTTTCCACAGACAGAGGGCCTGATTCAGAGCTGGACGCTCTGAATCAGGGCCGACCTTCTGTTTTTTTAGAGCGGCCTCCTGCGTCGCTCGCATAGCTGTGGGTGACCAAATAGCGAGCGGCCAGGAAGATGGTCAAGATGGTCAAGACCATCGCGACCATCAGGATTGCGACGAGACCCTTGTGGTAGGGTCTCGTTGCCACAAGCCCTAGAGTGCTTTCGGCTCAAACAGAGCAGAAAGCACTCCCACTGACATCACTTGTGATGTCAGTGGGGCCGGCCCCAGATAGTAGGCGTTCACATGGGAACTCCTCCGTTTGGGCAGCCACTCCCCCAGCCCACCCACCAACGGGGGCGTGCTGTCACTCAACATCGACAGCACGCCCCCTCTGGTATGAGACCCGGAGCGACGGTTTGCCCGTCGCTATTCGGGGCTCGCGCATGCGCATAACGGAGCCGTCTCCGTCGTGCGCATGCGCACTGGGCCACCATCAACCCGCTTGTGAGCGCTCAGCGCTCGCGAGCGGGTCTGAATCAGGCCCAGAAATCCTCAAAACAGGACCTTAGCAAAAAATCAAGTAGAGACGCCAGAGATAGTGACTTATTAGAAAAAATAGTAACATTTGACTGAAATTTTCCTTTATGACACTATGGGCCTGATTCAGAGTCACATACTGGGCCTGATTCAGATGTGGACGCTAATGCATTAGAGGCTGTGATCCTGTACGCAACTACTGTACGAAAATATGCTAATGCTACAGCCACCAGGAAATGTATTGAGACGCCTACGGGCGGCCTCACAGACCCAATCAACAGCCTCATATACGCAACAGTGATTACAGATCCTTCGATAATTGACCATCTGTGTAACCCTATGGTCACAGGATCGGAGACATCGACACCATATTTTCTGTGTACATGATCACAGATGTAGGCAGATATGCGCCCAGAAAGTAGTCACGACCCTCCCACGTTTTTACCGCCACTCCCTGTTACCTCCCACGGTCTGTCAATCACTTGCGAATAAATCCTCACTACGACCGTAGTCACATTTGACAGCATTTCAATCGTCGAGCGTGGGCATTGCGGCCAAGATGGCTGTTAAGTCCACAGATAATCACTCAACTATGTGAACATCGAAGTAGCGTCCATATCTGAATCAGGCCCGCAATCCGAATGCAATTACAATGTTTATGAAGTTGAGCGATTATTTGCAACTGCACATGCACAAACAATTGTGAAAGTCCCAACGACGCATGCGTTACACAGTGTAAAAGTGCTGTTGCATTTGATTCAAGCCGTATCAGAAAGGTGGTGAAGAAGTGATGGCTTAATAGTGCACAAAAAAAAGGACCATTCAGTGGGCGTTTTACGGAAGTGTCGTAGACATGTCACTGCAAGCGACTGCGTTCACAGCTGCAGGCATAGGAAGCCATGGTCAGACGGTAAATCTGCACCTGCCATAAAGCTTGTGCAATTTTCAAAGGTGCAACTGATGGTGGTGCATAAGGACGTACCAATTGGTATTACAGCGTGCATGGACGATAAAAGTGGGTGTCTCAGTCTTTGCACATTCTGCCGATCAGATGTACACGAGGGAAGAGTTTGTAGCAGCCCCATGTCCTTTATGACATATACAGGGGGATTCAATTTGGAGCGAAAATTACGTCATTTTCGCCAATTTCAATTATCCCCGTATTCAATTTCAAAGACTTTTCGCAGGTTCGGGGATAACTTTTCACCACTGAATAGGTGGCGAAAAAAAGTGCAGAATTGGGGTTTAGGAGTGCAGGCTTAAAAAAAATAGCCTGCATCCCTGGGAATGTCATTTAAAAATAAACTGTGTCAAAAAAAGTTTTAAAAAAAATTAGGGACACCCCAAAAAAATTATTAAAAAATTGGGGTGAAAAAAAAAATGGAAAAAAGTGTTTAAAAATAGGGAAATAGCTTCAGGGCTATTCTGCAAGTATGCGGCAGATGTTTTCTAGAACAGGCTATTACTGGCAGGTGCATTTTTGCAGAATTTTTGAAAAAGTACTTTAGGGACACAAAAATATGCTAGTACCCATTTTCATGTACCCCAAATATGATGGGACCACTTAAAAAAACGAAAAAAATAACCTAAGTGCTCTTCTGCATCACTTCTATGTCGGAAAAAAAACACCTGCCGTGGCTATTTAAAACCCCGACTTTCATTTCCAGGCTAAAACGGGGTTACCCATAATGATCCCCATATTTTTACAGCTTTAGGGGGGGTCCTACAATTTATTCCAGGTAAATCCCGTTTTTTATCGCTGATCCTATTTCGCCGGCTCCCGTTTTCGTAGCTTTTTTATTGAATATGGGGATAAAGCGGGCGCGCGCTTGATACTTTATCCCAGGATAATCAGTGATGTGGAGCGAAAAGTCCAGCACGGACTTTTCGCTCCAAATTGAATACCCCGCATAGTGTACAGTATAACACTTATACAAAGCAGGAAAAAGATAGAAAAAAAAAACATGGAAGGAATTGTGTCTGCTGTTTCATACGTAGCTAGAAGCATATTACTGTGAAATTATTTCTATAATAGTTTATTATACAAATATATAGCGCATTAGAGAGCCTGTTAACACTATTTGTATTACTGCTCCACATGTACTATATTACACAAATATGCAACACATGTCTGAACAATTATCATGGGCTTCATGGTCCATCTAAGTATTTCGGTGGAATTTCAACCTACTACTCTTAATAAATATACAATTCATTCTTTGGGCGGAATTCAATTGTTTTTATCCCCTATCACGCCTGACGGAGCTATTCTATTCTTGCTCCTGTCGGGCGCGATCAGCTGCCAAGCGCTACATTTCAGCTCGCAGCCCCTGGGGGATGAGAGCTGAAATGTGCGAAAAGTGACATGTTTGGGCGCCCAAACATCACTTTTCGCGATCGCGCCCAGCACTTTGGTCGGGTTTAGCTGCTTTACGCGGCTAAACCTGACATCTATGGGCGCGATCACGGCGAAGAACGGCAGCAATTGAATGGCGGCCCGCGATCTCCTGTCACTTTAGACGGGAGATCTGGACCGCGTAATCAATTGAATTCCGCCCTTTATGTCACTTAAAACTAATTTACAATTCATTTTTTTTTTTATATGTAAAGCAAAAACTCCCACAAACCTTATATGATAATTGGCCACAAGAGTGCGCCATATATTTGAAGATAATGATGCTTTCAGAATTCTATGTATATTTTAATATAAATTGTATCTTGGCTAACATGGATAAATATTATATCCAAACAATGTATAGGATGAGTGTATAAACTTGGATTTTTTTTATTGTTTTGCATTGCACTTTAACATCAGTACAGTAATGTGTTCAAAACCATATGCAAATAAAAGAAACATGATACATTCTGCCTTCTGAAAATGCAATAGTAATATAATACCCCTTTTCCACTGGTCAAAATACCCAGGTCTGGGTAGCGGCACAGTGGAAAAGGGTCCTATGAAAAAATCCTCAGTATTTCTTCCTGGGTCTCGAGGTCTCGAGCAGGGTTTTATGCAGGTAAAACCCTGGTCAGGCTCAGTAAAAACGGGTAACCAGGGTCTTCCAAACCGGGACCTGTTTCCAGCATGGTGTTTGTGTGTCATTTGGAAGCTATCTGTGACAGCTGTCACCGGGGAGGGAGAGATTACAGCCTCCCCGTATGGTCCGGACCGTTCCGGCTTTTACCCTATCCCGCTTCATACGGGGAGGCTGTAATCTCTCCCTCCTCGGTGACAGCTGTCACAGACAGCCTGCCAAATGACATCGCCTCCCCCCCCCCACCCCCCGGGAAGGACCCACCTCCTGGGAAGGACCCACTTGCCTGGTCATCAGGCGAGATGGAGTTTCCGGCGTTTGGTGATGTCATCGTCAAGCGCCGGCACTGCACCCGGATATTCTTGGGTCGGCACCTCAATGGAAATGGGGAAATCCCGGGTCTGACCTGGTTAGGAACCATGGCCCTCATTCAGAGCTGTACGCTCTGAGCAGAGCGCACGCTCTGAATGAGGGCCGCCCTCCATGAAAATGGAGCGTCCTCCTGGACGCTCGTATAGCTGTGGGTCACCACCCACAGGCTATACGAGCATGCAATTTGATGGCCGCGATGGTCGTGACCATCGCGACCATCGAAACTGCGAGCCGGAGCCTGCGGTTGAGGTTTTCAACCGCAAGCTCCGGAGTGATTTTGGCTCTATCAGAGCCAAAATCGCTCCCACTGACATCACTAGTGATGTCAGTGGGCCGGCTTCTGACGGGAGGCGTTCCCGTGGGAACGCCCCCGTCAGGGAGGCACGCCCCCGGCACGCCTACCAAAGGGGGCGTGCTGTCAATCAACATCGACAGCACGCCCCCTTTGATCAGACACAACGAGCGAAGGACTTTCCTTCGCTCGTCGCGTCTGGCGCATGCGCACGACGGAGCTCCCTCCGTCGTGCGCATGCTCAGTGCAGAACATCGACCCACTTGCGAGCGGACAGCCGCTCGCGAGTGGGTCTGAATCAGGCCCCATGTTCCAAATCTTTTTGGTGGAAATGGGGTATGATAGGGGTTCTCAAACTCGGTTCTCAGGACCCCAAACAGCTTACATTTTCCAGGTCACCTAGCAGGTGTATTCAGAAGAACCGTAACTAGACTTTTTGGTGCCCTGTGCCAGAATGAGCATTGGCGCCCCACCTATTTTTAAATAGGGGATAACACACCCGAAAAAGGGCCCTGGCCTCATGGGGAAAGGTAAGAGATAGGGGAGGCCAGGAGATGCTGGGGATAAAAGAAGATGAAGCTTCAAGTGAGAATGATAATAAACAGAAAATTGACAGGCCCAAACAGAGCCCCCTGCCCTGTGCCATGGCACAGGTCACACTACCCCAGATACGGGCCTGGGTGTATTCATTACTAACACATTTTAAAAGATCCACAGGTGGAGATAATTAGTTTACTTGTGATTCTGTGAGAGACATGGGAGACATGGAAAACATGCACTGTTTGGGGTCCTGAGGACAGAGGAGCTCATTCAGACCCGTTCGCTATGTCGTTCTTTCGCACCCAGCGTATGCAAATTCGGCACACACCGAGCAAGGCAGATCGCATGGCAAGGCATAAACACGCCCATTATGTCTTGGCGTACGATCACTTTGAGTATGCAGATGCCCACCAGCCTGTCTTAAGACGCCCACTTGAACATGTTATCTCCAGGAAGTGCACGAAACCATTGGTACATCGAGCACCATCGGATGCGATCGTAGCACCGCAAGCACGTACTCTGCCGCAAGCACTGCGATCACTTCAGTGTGAAATACAACCAGGTGACGTACAATGATGCTGCCTCTTAATTATACACGCCTCTTAAACGGCACCTTCACTCCTCCATTTCAAGTGGCCAATCCCTGTCACCACCCACAAACGGCTTCTCCTGTCACTCACTCTGTTGGGCTGTCTATGCGCAGTGAGTGAACGCTTCCCAACCTCTCGCAGTGGTTCGCGCACGGGCATTGCGATGCATACGCATGCGCAGAATGCGACAATCGGCCAGTTAGAAGCGAACGCATCCTAGCGAGCGGGTCTGAATCAGCTCCAGAGTTTGAGAACCTGTTCTCTAGGAAATACACTGATCTGATCTGATCCTTAGCCCTAGGAAGATCTATCATGTTGTCACATAAATTTCCACTTTTTCAAACCTCTCTAAAAAAATGTATGACCATACATCTGACAATCACAGATATCATTGATTTCCACATTGTGAAGTGTAAAACAAGAGAATTTAGTGAAAATAAATTTGCTAAATTGCCATGGAAATCTACAAAAAAGCATGTTCTACAGGAGTTTGAAAAATGAATTAACAATTTATATACATATATCAATGTTGGGTGACTTTAACTTGAAGAAAATCACCATTGATAGATCTCCCTCTCAGGGAGGAATTAATTTGTTAGCGCTGGGCATCAAGCTAATTGGCGTCTATCTGTGCAATTCAATTGTTGCTCCGATCAGACGCCCAGTAGCCACAGTAGTCATATTTTTACTAGCAGCCTCCATAAGTGCGAGAAAAAATGTGGGAAAAGTCCTTAGTTTTGTCGAAGCCGGTTAATTGGCTGAGACAGTATCGGTATAAAATTAGATCGGGGCGACGCCATTTTGCGAATGGCAATGAGACACCATTCTGCGACTGGCTGCCCAACGCCATTTTAGTGAAACTCGCCATTATAAGAACATATGGCGATGCTATTATATAGCGTTGTGCGATTCCCACGCAATAGAAAGAAGTTAAAACTCCTCACCATACAAATACAGACAGTCATTAAAACATATAAAATGATTATCCCTGTAAAACATGTACCATGGTGTACTCCACAAAACACAGTCGCACAGCGCTAACTAGCGTCTTTTCCCAATTCCTCAATACTTACACATTGCACACTTACATAAAAGATTCCCTAGCATTAAAGTGTAATATTCAAGGTTTATGCAGTAATAATTGTTGTGTAATAAAGGTTATTTGATATCTAAGGTTTAGTACATGGTAAGCAGACCGTGTTTGGTGTTGTACTGATCCACTGTGTCACAACAGATTTCCGGTATCATCGGTGAGAAGATCGCAACATGCATCTGCAAACTATGGACTATAGAGAGTTAAAACATTAAAATGTACTCTGTAATGTTATCAGCTTAGATTAGCATGCAGTGGGAAAAAGGACACAAAGGGTTGTTGGAGGCTGTTTGTGTCCATTCGAATTGACCTATGAACTGTCCTGTAACAGAAGCACCTTTAGGAAGAACCAATGGAATCATGCTAAACTTGTCTATTGTATTGCCTATCCCTGTAAGTGTATATATGTGCGCTCTCTGACCCCTGTCGAGAGTCTTCTTTCTGTGCTGTTGACGGAGGTTTCTATGCTGATGCCGGCATCTGGGCTCAGAGCGCGTGCGTATGTAACAACTGTACCTTGTGTATGTGACTAGTCGCACAATAGCATATACGTACTTCCAGTATTGCTGCCACGTGTTTTGAACAAAGCCGTTGAGAGTGCATTGATAGACAGCATTGTTGTAAGCATCTTGATCAGTGTTGCCATAGTCTGGGAAAACGTGTATTTTTCTGCGCAGGAAAAGGGTGTGTAACAGTGAGTATTTGTTGGTAGGGACAACTGTTCCCTAGTTAAGGGTATCGTAGGACCCTTAAGGACTAGGCGCAAGGGTCGACCTAGTAGCTCGGTAGTAGATACCGTTCTATACACATAAGCAGGTGTAGTTGTTGTCTTTGTTGTAGGTTCGGCTCCCAGTGTGAGTACAGTATTCAGTGATCAGTTAGGGTTTTTCGAGCATGTAATTGAACCGCACAGTTTTGGCTAAATTGTGATTTTGAACTGGGTAGAGGGTGGACGAAATCACTGAAAAGGGTAGGTGTTATTGGAATGCCTACATGCTAGCAGTTGAAACGTAGTCAAAAAGGGAATAGGTGAGTGCAGGCATCTAGACTTTCTTCCATAGGTGAGTGGAGGCATCTAGACTTTTTTCCATAGGTGAGTGGAGGCATCTAGACGTTTCTTCCATAGGTAAGTGAAAGTATCTTGACTGTCTTTCACCAGTTTAAATCTCCATCGAAAAACTTAGGGTTCTCCCAGAATGGTAGAGATGTTAGGTGATGTGCTGCTGTTGGAAGAGCCGTTTGGATCCGCACGGCATATTATGCATACTAAGTACGGTGCTTATGCAACTAGGTACTGTGATGTATGGTTTAAAATGACGATAAAGAGTGTTAGACCGTTTCCCAGAATTGGCAGCTTTGATAAGGAGGTATTGAACAATGTCCGAGATAGTATCTGTATGGTGCGCTCTCGAATGAAAAAGGTAAAATATAACGAGTATTTAAAATTATGGCAGCGTGAGGGGGATGCATGGCTTAAAGGTGTGCACACGATGCAAACTAGCGTCGCAAGCACGTTACCAGAGAGTACACACACAGTGCTAAACTGTGGTGAATGCGAGCCGCGAGATAGCACGCATGTGCAGCAAGGTAGCATTGCGGAAGGAATTGCCAGTGGTTCACACGCACCACCACCGACCTATGCGGATGGGGGTGCAGGTACAGTTGATGAAAAAACCCATAAAAATGTAACAAGTAACTTGTACCCTCTCTTAAGTAATCATTAAGAAAATGTTTATGATGCGGATGATGAGACTATTGTTACGTGTGCCATTTCCCATGCTGTACACATGTTAGATGCTCCACCACAACAAACACCAATGGTGGCCCCATATTCATCAGTGACAGTACAGTAAGGGTTAACATCAACTGCACCCGTAGAGGAAGTTGTTAACCCTATACGTAGCAGTAATAGACTGAATCCCCAGCCAGGTAACAAGGTCAAAAGTAGCAGTGCGGCCGGTCTGCATCCCATCAGGACAATAACTGTTCCGAATGGGAATGCGGATGCGAACGGTGTAGTGTCCACAAGGGAGGTAGCAATGCATTGTCCTTGAACAAGAGCGGAGCTAAATTTCATAATGAATGATTTCCCCGATCCTAAAAAGGAATTAGCCAAATGCCAAAGATTTTTGAAAAATTTGGGTAGCGCTCACGAGCCAACAAATAAAGATTGGCGAGTGTTGTTAAAGGCTTGTCTTCCACGCAATACCGACGTGACAAAGTTTATCAAGGATTGTGTATTGGATGGAGATGTTCCCTTAACAGACGAAATAAACCAAGGTAACATTACCCGCATTATAACTCAACTGGATGTATATTTTCCAGTAGTAGTTAACTGGAGCAAAATTTTCACCATAAAACAAAAAGAAAGTGAATCTGCAGAGGATTATTGTAACCGAGCTCTGCAGGCTATCACCCAGTACACAGGGTTAGAGGATATTAAAGATAGCACTCATCACAGGGGAATGATCATCACTGTACTTATGGATGGTCTAAAAGAGAACCTAAAGACCCGAGTTCAGACCTCACTACCTGATTGGAGGGGAGTCACTGTAGACACCCTCATAGAATCCGCTATTGAACATGATAAGAACATCCTTAAAAAGAGAGACACAGAGCGAGAAGCTAATGGCTGTTAGTATTCAAGCTCTAGAAGGAATGACTATAACATCACAGCCAACAGACACACCTACACAGCTACACGTCCTCACCAATCCTGCACCACCTCAAACACAACCCTACCCTACTTATCACACACAGCCACAAAACCCATACTATCCACAACCACCATATTTCTCTCAATATCCTTATCCACACCCACCATCTTTCCCTTTCGCTCAACCCACACAGCAATCCTTTCACCCAACCCACTCACGAAGGTGCTTTAACTGCAACCAAGTGGGACATGTAAGTAGGAACTATAGGGTGAAGAAGGTAGGACCCCCTAACCAGGGAGTACCTGTATATCCCCATAAGGTATACACACAG
The DNA here is from genome assembly GCA_031769625.1 of Taudactylus pleione. Classification (NCBI taxonomy): domain Eukaryota; kingdom Metazoa; phylum Chordata; class Amphibia; order Anura; family Myobatrachidae; genus Taudactylus; species Taudactylus pleione. The sequence goes on along the minus strand of JAUIMM010000045.1, from coordinate 17,937,568 downwards.
AGTACAGGAAACCCACAACAGTCACCAGCTCCAATTGTGGCCGTAAATGCTGTATTGGAGAGTGAGAGTCAACACTAGGGGTCAGGTCATACCTGTAGTCTACAGATAGTCAGGTTAATGGGAAGTACTAGGGAAGAACCGGTAATGATGGTTGATGTAGCTGGTACTAAATATCCTTTTCTTGTAGACACAGGGGCGACCAGTGATAAAATCTCCCGCTAACTTACAGGTAACCAGAAAGACAGTACTAGCAATGGGTGTAACGGGTAAAGTGCAACATTATCCTTTAACAAAATCCACAGAGGTCACTATCGGGCCTTTGCATACCAGGCATTCTTTCCTCCTGGCAGCAGCGGCTCCTACTAACCTACTGGGAAGGGATTTGTTATGTAAGATGGGATGTGTCATATATTGTACCCCTGATGGTATATTTCTAGATATCCCAGAGAGAGTTGCTCACGAGGTGAGGGATATTTTGGACATTCCGCAAAGGATAATATATCACTATAAAAATCCATCTCAGGTAGATCAAATGTTATCCCAAATTCCAGATTCGCTTTGGACCAAGGATGGACAGGACACTGGATTAATGGCAAACGTAAGTCCCGTAATGGTAAATCTAAAAAGTGGTAGGCAAGCTCCAAAAATTCCCCAGTACCCATTAAAACAGGAAGTAGAATTAGGGGTTTATCCCATAATTGAGCGATTGTTACAGCAGGGAATTTTAGTTCATACAGCAAGTGTAGCCAACAGTCCCATCTTTCCTGTGAAGAAAAGTGGTGGGAGGGGATATAGGCTGGTACAAGACCTTAGAGGGGTTAATAAGGTGGTATATTGCCAATTTCCCGTAGTGCCAAATCCCGCTGTCATTCTCATGCAGATCCCACCAAATGCAACCCATTTCACTGTCATTGACCTCTGTTCTGCTTTCTTCTCTGTATCTCTTCATCCTGACTGTCAGTACCTATTCGCCTTTACATACAGGGGTGTACAATACACATGGACACGTTTTCCCCAGGGTTTCATAGACAGCCCCAGTATCTTCTCCCAGGCCTTACACGACTGTTTACAATCTTTTCAACCTGCCAATGGATCTGTTCTAATACAATATGTGGACGATTTATTGTTATGTTCTGATTTGTTTATGTCATGTTTAAATGATACTAAACTTTTGTTGCTTCATCTCTCGCAAACAGGACACAAGGTTGCTAAGGATAAACTACAGCCATGCCAGTCCAGGGCTAAATATTTGGGACACTGCCTAACTCAGGGATTACGACATCTCACAAACTACAGAATTCAGGCCATACAGAACATGACACTGCCGCAGAACCAACAGCAAATTTGTACCTTCTTGGGAATGTGTGGATACTGCAGAATGTGGATCCCAGGTTTTTCTATTTTGGCCTTGCCATTACAGGACTTAGTCTCTTCCTCAAAGCCCGATCGTGCCATACACACAGAGGAATCAGAGCAGGCTTTCCTTAATCTTAAGGATAGTCTGACAAGAGCACCTGCATTGGGGATACCTGACTATGAAAAACCTTTTGATTTGTATTGTACGGAAGCTGATGGTTGTGTAGCAGGTGTCCTAACACAAAAACATGGTGATGCCAGTAGGCCCGTAGCATATTACAGTGCACAATTGGACACTGTGGCAAGATCACTCCCAACGTGTTTAAGAAGTGTAGCAGCAACTGTTCTATTGGTCAGTAAGAGTGAGGATGTGGTACTAGGCCATGATATGATTGTCTATACTCCCCATGCTGTATCTGCTTTGCTAAACTCTGCCCAAACCAGACATGTCTCCTCAGCTAGATTCACAAAATGGGAACTGGCCTTAATAGCACCTGCAAACATCACCATCAAAAGGTGCAGTACATTAAATCCAGCTACGTATTTACCATATGTGCAACATGATGCACAAAGGGTGGAGAGAGGTGAGCCGTTGGCAATAGGTGAGTTCTGCAGGTATATTGATGCACATGATTGTATGGAATATCTGAATCAAACCTTTACTGCAAGACTTGACATACAGGATACACCTTTAGAAAATGTAGATGTGACATTTTACACGGATGGGAGTTGTCATAGACAAACTGACACTGGAGAACTATGTACAAGTTATGCTGTGGTAAATGACGAGGATGTTATAAAAGCCGAATCTTTAGGCCGACCACACTCGGCCCAAGTGGCGGAACTGGTGGCACTAAAGAGAGCATGTGAATTAGCGGAAGGTAAATCTGCTAATATCTACACTGACTCTAGGTACGCCTTTTGGGTAGTACACGATATTGGTGCCTTATGGGTTCTGAGAAAGTTTATGACAGCAGCAGGCACACCAATTGCACATTCCAAACAAATAAAATAACTACTAACAGCAATCCAATTGCCAAAGGCAGTGGCAGTAATTAAGTGTAAAGCTCATACATGTGATGATGATCCGGTGTCACTGGGAAACAAAAGGGCAGACGAAGCTGCAAAATGGGCAGCAGGGTTAAAAATGAATGTACCAACTGAACAAATCATGACTTTTCAAACAATTGATATGCTGAAATTAATTGAGATGCAAAATTTGTGTTCTATCCAGGAAAAGTCAGTCTGGAGGTCCAAGGGATGTGGGCAAGAGTCCTCTGGACTCTGGAGAGACGGACAAGGTAAGCCAGTGGCTCCCAAGGTATACTACCCAAGCCTGGCTGAGGCAGCGCACGGTGTGACTCATTTGGGAAAGCAAGGTATGTGTAAATTGGTGAGAGCATACTGGTGCGCACCGGGTTTTTCTTCTCAAGCAGAAAAGAGAGCAATGTCCTGTCTGACCTGCTTGAGGAAAAACATTGGGAAAACTATCCCTACCGAACCATCCCACATTCCTCCGACTGACGGACCTTTCCAGGTAAAACAAATTGATTTAATCCAATTACCACCCTGCAGGAGTCTCAAGTATGTATTAGTGTGCACTGATGTGTTTTCCAATTGGGTTGAGGTATACCCAGCTGCCACTAATACTGCTGCGTTCACTGCCAAGAAAATTGCTCAGGAGTTTGTGTGTAGATATGGTATCCCTAAAATTATCGAGAGTGAAAGGGGTACTCATTATACAGGTGATGTTTTTCAAAATATATGTAAACTGATAGGTATTAATAGTCGACTTCATACCCCCTACCGACCGCAAGCCAGTGCCAAGGTGGAGAGGATGAACGTTACTATTAAAAATAAATTAAGTAAGATCATGGCAGAGACTGGACTAGGATGGCCAGAAGCATTACCGTTGGTCCTACATAGCATAAGGACCACTCCTAGACCCCCTAAAAATCTGTCCCCCTTTGAAACACTGTTTGGTAGTCCACAGGAAGACTTGAAAGGTAACAACGAGGTAACTGCAAAGTATCTTATAACAATGAGTGAACAGTTAAAACAGCAACAGCAGAAACTGAAATTGTTGTCCCATGATATGCCTGAAACAAACTGTCATGATGTTGAACCTGGAGAATATGTTATGATCAGAAATTTCTTGCATTCAGGTTGTTTGACTGATTGTTGGGAAGGTCCGTATCAGGTGTTGCTGACGAGTACCACATCTTTGAAGGTGGCCGAGAGAGATACCTGGGTCCATTCCACTCACTGCAAGAAGGTCAACCAACCGGTGAAGAAACAAGGCGGAGACGAGACAGATAACGTGGACCTGTCGATCGCGAGCTTGTTCCGGGAGAGTTAAAAGGTTGCAGTGAGATATCTGAACTAAAGAAATTTGCAGGTCCTTGCTGCAGCAATGGACTGGTCTGCTGTGTTCATTTTTGTATTCTCTTCCAGAGTTTCCATCATCCTGGTTTGTTCAGGGTTCTCTGGTTTCTGTGATGGGGAACCGATAGAGGAGATGGGAGCTAATGACAGTATTGATGGAGTGGAGTCGAGAGGAGGAGTGCTATGCCAATCAGGGGAGTGTTTGACTAATTTTAGTACTGTAATTCTTAAGAGAACTGCTATTTTGGATACTCGGAGACAGTGCGAAGGTCTATCATCTGAGGATTATAGTATGTGTGAGTTCTGTGGGTCCGTAGTCAACGATAGATGCATCCAACAGTGCCAACCTAAGTATAACCAGTATTGGGGTGGGTATCTTTAGAGGTTTATCACACCGTGGTGGGCAAAATTTTAACCAAACCAACTGTTGGGTGTGCTCTCACGTGCCCCAAGGACAGCATAATGTTGGATTAGTGTCATTCCCATTAAAAGTCTCTGAAGTTTTAGAATCACAAAGAGGGCATTCACTGGATGGAAAATTTCTTAACACCAAACCACCCCATTTTAAAATCCACCAGTACCAAGTAGATAAATAATTTTTATGTTTAAACATCACCAACTCCAATGAACCAGGAAGTTGGGAGGTGACTGGAAATAACCAGACGATGACCTTCTCACAAAGAGCTGCCCGTGAGCCTATGAATTATGAACTGTTACGCAAAATTAGGTCAGGTGGAAGACACTTCCGGTATAAATTAGGGGTGAGCGGGTTCGAATTTCCGAAATCCGAACCCCCCCGATCCGAGGCCGGTCAGAGTCAGGCTCGATTTTTCCCGCCTGACTCGGATATGAAATCGAGGCAGAACGTCATCATCCCACCTTCCGGGTCTCGCGGGTTTTGGATCCTATATAAGGTACCCGCGTCGGCGCCATTTTCTCACTCGGCTGTGGACAGTGAAGAGGGAGGGTGGGAGTTAGGGCTGACTGGGCTGTGTAGTGTAGTGTTGTAGTGTAGTGTAGTGCAGTGTAGTGTTGTGCTGCTGTTGTCCATAGGGGCTATGTCCACTACTTCAAAGTCCATAGGGGCTGGCTGGACTGTGTTGTGCAGTCAGTTGTCCATAGGGGCTGTGTCCACTCCAAAGTCCTGTGCAGTGTCCCAGTCCTAAAGGGGTGCTGTAGTGTTGTCCAGGGGGTGCTCTGTCCGTCAGCGGTGCCCCCCCAAGTGCTAAAAAAAATAATATTTTTTCTGTGTTTGTGAATTGAGTGCACTGTGGCTGCACGTGCATCAACAAAGGAGCAGCGCCAAGCGTGCGCCTGTGTCCCATAA